>JANAVB010033815.1:1544699-1757803 GCA_029216955.1 Iris pallida | reverse complement strand
TACTGAAATCAATTTTTGAGGTACCGAACTGTTTTGGGTCACATATTAACTGTTTTTTTTTCTTAGGATAACACAAATGCTCCGGATGGCTTTAAAGATATTTGTTTTAGAAAGATGGGAGTTGCTTGGAGAGCCTCAAGCACCGCGAAGAAGGACTTCTATCAAAATTCGAGAACAATGCAGAACGTTTACAACAGTGCCACCACCGGGTGGACCCACTCAATGGCCAACGCTAGGCATATTGGGTTTGGATGAGACAAGGTATGACTCAACTAGCAAATAGCTTGATCGATATTTATATAGTAGTGAACAACTATTTCAGTTCAATTATAATATTCATTAATTTTTAGAAGTTTCGGAGACAAACAAAGGTAATCGAGGAAAACTTTGTGCCCTCCCTAGAACAGGAAGAAGATCATTTCCAGAGATAAAGAGAAAGGTTTGTATTGTGTTTTTTTTTTAATAAAGAGAATGTCTTTCTAGTTGATAGTGTTTAATGTTTTACTTTTATGTTTGGAACATGTACAAACACTTCAGAGGAGGTTGGAAAACAAGCCTGTCGACCTTGTCAACATGTGGAGAGCTACTCGAGGCAAAGCTGGCAGTTATAACGAAGAAGACGGAGCGGCTGGTACAGAGGTATTATAATATATGTCAGAATTTTATTGCTCAAAATAGAACAGCCAAACTATCATCACGAGGTCCTCAAATTCAAATTTTAGGACCATACTCGTATATTATCAAGCATCTGCATACAATCGTCAGAATTTAATTATGTACAAATATTGATTTCTGCATATTTTATATATTTTCATACCACAAAAAAATATAGGAACAGATCACGGAGAATTGATTAATTAAGAAGCAATATAAGTCTCCAGAAATGTACTATTGTATCCACAAAGTCTCACACATCACATAATCCATCAGATCTGCTCGTTTCGAAGCCATCAAAGACCTCTCCACGAGAAAATCCGAACAATTTTTTATTACGGTATTATAAAATTTTATAACCAGCGGGTATTATATTATATATGTCATACTAATCTCCTTGCATGTTATAGAAAATGTTAGAAAGGCGGATTGAAGAGCTGCCCGTGGAAGAACGAGACAACGAGGAGCAATTGAATAAGGTTTACACGGAAGTGGTTGGACAAGATGGCCACGGACGAGTTTTAGGCCGAGGAGTGGGTACAAGACAAAGTGGTCAATCTTCAACATCTCAGATAGAACTTGAAAAAACAAAGAATGCTGAAATTGAACAACTGCGAAAAGATGCGGAGAAACTACGAGAAGAGACTGAGGCGTTAAGGAGAGAGCGTGACGAGCAAGAGGCTCGACATACAAAAGAGGTTGAGACAATGAAAAATGATCTTAAAGCTGAGCGTCTTGCGCAAGAGGCTCGACATAAGGAAGAGCTCGAGAGGATGAAGAGTGAGCTTAGCAGTGAGCTCAAAGCTATGGTCGCGGGTGCTTTCCGCCTTCCTGATATATTCAAGTAAGTTTAAAAAGTCGTAGGTTTGTCAATGCTGCTGGCATTTAAATTGGTTTCCTTTCCTTCTTCTACTTAATCTGAGATTTAGGGAGGATAATGAATTGGTTTCCCTTCTTTCCTTCCTAACTGAGATTGATTCCAGTTTTGCGTAGCCTGAAAATAGGCCATGTATTTCCTGCCTTCATGATTACATTAACTGCCCTTTAAAGTGTTCTACTAATTTTTCCCTTTCTTGTTGAATGTACCCTTCACTGTTTGAGCATTCCTGCACACATATTTACACAGAGCATGCACACACTCACTGTTAATAACTTACACTGGTTTTCCAGATTTGTTCACTGTCACACACTTCTCCTTATTCACTATCACATTTTTCCTGCACACAAATTGCACATTGGTTCACCTTCTTCACTGTTTTATGCTTCCTGAAATTGCTACCTGCTACACACACACACTAGCACCCTCTTTCCCATTCTCTAATTTCTAAGTCTTTACACAGTAGGTTTGTAAATTACTTTTCCATGAATCTGAGGTCCTATTTAACTTATAACTAACCATATTTCTGGCATTTATTTGTTTCCAGGTAGCCAATGCTGCTGGCAATCTGGATTGTTTTGTCAATGGATGTGTTTTGGACTTGTGTAAAAAGTATAGGTTTTATTTTGTTTCCAGGGCAGCCATGGATGTGTGGTTTTATTTTGTTGACAGTCATGGATTGGTTTGTCAATGGATGTGTGGTCTTTTTTTGTTTCCAGGGCAGCCATGGATTGGTTAAGTGAATGCTTGCTAATGTAAAACTTGATGGGAACACAGTGATGTAAGACTTGGATTTTATTTTGTGAACAATGGGTTTTATTTTGTTTCCAGATTTTATTTGGTGAACAATGGGAACACAGTGATGTAAGACTTCGACTTTATTTTGTTTCCAGATTTTGGGAACACAGTGATGTAAGACTTGGATTACATTTAAATATGTTTTATAGAAATTGTTTTGGTAATGTTGCGGCTACGTTCTGTATGAATTTTTAGAGTGAACAATGGGAACATTCTAAGTGATGTGATTTCATTTTGTGAACAATGGGAACACTCTAAGTTCTGTATGAATTTTGTGAACAATAGGATTTCATTTTGTGAACAATGGGAACACTCTAAGTTCTGTATGAATTTATGTTGTATATAAATTTCAATTATAGAATTTTAGAGTGTATAAAATTATTCGCACGATTACAGTACTTTTTAAAATTCCGTCGCTTATTTATTAGGACGAAATATATCTGTTACAAAAACTTGTTTTTTGGGACAAATTAATAAACCGTCACACAAAAGCATAAATTTGAAAACTTTTGAGACGTCTTGCCTAACCGTCCTTTAAGAGTAATTAGGACGGCAATATCCGTCCCTAATGTTTTTGCCACGCCACCCTAATGGGACCGGCCATTGCCGTCCCAAAGGCCGTCCCAAATAGTTGTTGGGACGGTAATTGCAGTTTTTAAGACGGTTTTTCGTTGTCCCAAAAGGCCACTTTTTTTGTAGTGGGGTCAGCCCGTGGCTTTGTTAAGGGTTAGGGTTTTAATTCATTTATTTAGGTTAGAATTAATTAATCATAAAAAAAAATAAAAACCATCATGTGTCCTGACAGTTAAGGACACAGGGTTTTCTCGTGTCCGTGCTATGCACGACACGCACGAAGGCTAGAACGCGTGTCGAGACGCTGGACGAGAGTCCCCGTGTCCTGGCGAGTCTCTCACGTGAAATCGAGACACAGCCGACACGAAACGAAGCTGACACTTACGTGTCCGATCAACTCAGGGTGAAACGAAGGTCGGGGACGGCGGAGGAGACGTCGGTGTCGGGGCGCTCCAGTGGCGCTGGGGTCGCCTCGTCGCCGTGCGTCGACTGATGGTGGTCGGGGGTGGTGGAAGTCGATGGTGGGGCTGGGCGAAGCTCGTCGGAGTAGGGTTAGGGTTTGGGGGCTCGTCGGGGAAGAAGAGGGTCGTCGGTTGCTGTGGGGGTAATTTAGGGTTAGGGTTTAGGTCGGAGGGGGAAGAGGGAGTTTTATAGGAGGTTTGAGGTCGGTGGGGTCAGCCGGATTCGGCGGGGGCAGGGCGGCGAGTCGGTCAGGCAGGGGTCAACGGGGGTTGGTGAGAGGGCAGAGGAGAGAGAGTGTCGGTCGGGGGGGGGGGGTATTTTGGCAATTAGCAGTAGGGTCCTTAGATATTAGGAAATTACACAAACGAATTAACATAAATAAAATACAAAATAATAATTGCATTTCCTAATTAAAAATAATTTCCTATTTATAAACTGATATACTAACAATTCTAATAATTGCAAAACACTATTAAAATAATTCAGAAAATTACAAAATGATATTTTTTTTGTATTTAAAACTCATTTAAAATTCATTTAAAATTCTAGAAAATTCCTAAAATCATATTAAATTATTTTAAAACCAATAATGACATTTAATAATTAATTAACACTAGTTTAAAAATTTTTGAAAATCAGGGGCTTACAAGTCTTCCCTCCTTGAAAAATTTCGTCCTCGAAATTCACAAGGATTGAAGACCCTACAATATTCTAACATAGCAAGCAATGCAACAAATGACTAAGGCTACGATCAAAACTAACCTCCTGAAACCTGTTCCGACTCCGGCTCAAGGACTAGGCTATAAGTCTTCCCCTGGGGTCCCTTGGCTACTGGGCAGTCCCGAATCTGATGGATGGCAGACCCACAAGCTAAACACTGCCCTAACCTCTTCCTGCAGACGACGAATTCATGCCCTGGTCTTCCGCAGAAAGAACATATAGCTCCCTTCTGCTGCTGCTGCTGATGTCGGGGTCCCGGGGCTCTAACTGGCGGGGTCTGACGATGTGGTGTAGGGGGATGGTAAGTCTGTGGGGGTGGCGTCGGCGCTCTCTGCTGGAAAGCCTGACGCTTGGACGGTCCCTCATGATGTACAGAAGCCGGCCTCTTGCATGACAGAAGACGCTCCTCGATGCTCCGGGCTAACTCTAGGCTCTGGTAGTAGTCAGTCGTACCGTTTGCCACTATAAGGATGCCAATGTCTGGAACTAGACCATGGCAAAACGGCTCAGGCGACTAAACTCTCCCGCATAGTCATCAACAGAACGGTTCCCCTGCTGGATGTTCTGGAATCGTAGCCCCATGGCTACTCTAGCAGTGGTCGAGAAGAATTTCTTCTTGAACTGGGTCTTGAACTGGTCCCAGGTGGCTCTACCTCTCGCGAACAACGGCTCATTCCTGAACCAGACTCCTGCTAAGTCTATCAGCAGAAATCCTGCTGCCTCGACCTGAAGGTCATTCGGCATCCTAACTCCCAGAAGCTTCCTCTCTACAGAATCTAGCCAGTCATCAGCTACTACTATGCCCTCAATCCCTGAGAACTCCTTGGGATTCAGACCCATGAAGTCCTTGACCGTTCCCGCTCTCTGTCGTGGCTCTACAGGTGGTGGGACCACGGGACGTCCCTCAGAACGCTCCATGCTCTGGCGGAGTAGGGTAGTCTGCTCCTGATGGGTTGTTAGGAACCCCTGGATCAGTGTGAGCAGCTGGTTCCCGTCGAGTGTGACGGAAGCCTGGGTGGGTATAGTGATAGGGGGTGGTGGAAGTATCGGGGCCTGCTGGGACTGGGATGTGGAAGGTGGTATCTGGGTCTGCGGATCTGTAGAGTGGAGGAAAGTGGTAGGTGGAGGTGTATCAGTCAACTGGTCAGTTGACTGGATATGGAGGGCCCCATTCTCGGGGGTAACATACTGGGATGAACGAGTAAGCACCATCTAAATTACACATAAAAAGACTTATAAGGACTTGTTTAAAGTAAGAAATCATATGCAAGAAAATCTAATTATAATAGCAAACATGTGATGTATTTCCTATGTTACAATCCTAGCATTCCTCTAAGTGTTCTAAGCGTCTTTCCTAATGTTGTCTAATTACCTTAAGTTCCTAATTGCAGGCATGCTTGGTACAATAACGTAACCAAACAGTTTAGTCAGGACCTGCATGGGCCGCCAAAAAAAATATGTCACGACCCGTTACCCAAATTGTTGGGCCGGGCCGAGCCATGTCCAGCCTATGCTTAAGATAAAGCGCAGTAAGCTGTTCTAGAGGTAACAAGATAAGACTAAATGTGCCAACAGTTCTATAAGTGAAGAAGAATCATAAATGCTCCAAACACAAAAGTCGTCGTATATAGTAAAATATCCAAGTACAAGTAAACTGAAATGTAAAACTGGATACATGTCCAGTTACAAAATGATATAGTCTAATACATGACTACACTAAGTATCCCAAGCAGCTAAGCAAACTAGACGAGTCTCCCCGCAGGAACATCCTCGTATGGCAAAACCGGGTCCTCGGCAGTGACTCCATAATACGAATCACAGAGCAACTCCTCCTCAGTAAGTATACCTACAACGTTATCCTGTCAGGACGGGAGCAAGTACTAAATCTAGCAAACTAGCATATGAAACATGGAAATGAACATGAGAGGAATAACTGGAAAGCATGGCATCACACAGTCTATCATGGCAAGGACACATATGCCATAGAGACAGATGTATATGTAATGTTTAAAACTGTAGCAGGTACGTGATCGGTCAATAGGTGTACAATGTACTGAGGCACATGTAAATAAAATGTACTTCCGTACCAGTGTAAAGGCGATATATGTACACACGTACAAATACAGCTTGGAGAGTAAGGCCTACGTTTCAGTATCATATAAAATGAAACTTTGTTCGGTACTGAAGAGGGGGTATGATCACGTACTCTACTATCAGTTTTCCTATAACCTATATTCTAATCATATGAGAGATACATCAAGACTGTTCTAAGCATGGTAGTAACTGAAAGTACAACATGTAAAGATCTAACTTGCTACCCCAAGGATCAGCATTTAACATGGTAGGATTTGCAGTTCATTTATGTGACAATATGTAAAGTTCGTAGAAAGTACTTGCCTCTAGCAAAGTAAAACAAGCTACGATAAATGTGCTATGGATGCCTGGTAACTCGTCACTGTAAAAGTAAATACAACAACTTAGTTTTGCACTAAGCTAAAATACTAGGACACTAATTGGTGAAACACGACTTGTGACTGGGCACCTAGCCAAAATGATGACTTGGCATAGGAGACCAATGTGGGGTGACACACTATGTTAACTAACTTTCTAGGGTCTTTATACTAGTGAGGGATGGGGTTCAACACGACTAAAACTCCAAATAACACAAAAAGCTACAAGTCGTAATTAATCAATAAATAAATCAAAAAGATCATTATGTTCTAACAATTTTAGAGATAGACAAAAAGCCTAGTTTTGCATAAAACAAAGTACCAAAATGATCCTTGCTAACTATAGAAATTTATTATAATTTTTCTGGAATTTATTAACCAGTACAAATATTTTATAAAAATCAGTTTTCCTAAGTATACAGAAAATGAGTTTTGGTTTCATATGCCAAACTAGGGGCAAAACAGTAAATTAAATACTACAAAAATTATACTAAATTAGCTAACTTAACATAGTATCTAAAAACTATTTTTCCATAATTTTAGCAATACTTTAAGTATTTTTAGAAAATCAAAAACAGCAATGCACACAATAATTAATTATCTGCGTATTTTGTCCATGTATATAATTTGAACCAAAGTTCAAATACAGGACCCAAGGCCATGAATCATGTCCAATATGACTTGAACAGGTCTTGAATGTGTGAAAACACGTTTGAGCCCAAATACCCATGCTAGGCTTGGACACCAAATGGTTGCAGTAATTTAAATATACAGAAAATACTAAGTGGTAGAAATGCAAAGTAAATATTAATATTTTAATAAGGTAAAGTTTTACATAGTAACTATAAAAGTATGAACATAATTTTATATAAATAATTTACACTAAGCTAAGTAAAATACATATAGAAAATAATATATATATATATATATAAATATAGGGATATTTATATATATAGGAAAATGCTCAACTATATATTATATATATATACATACAAATATATGTATATATACATACATATAAGAAAATACTCAACTATATAATATATATATATATATATATATATATATATATATATATATATATATATATATATATATATATATATATATACAAAATAATGTATACATATACATATAATAGTATATATATAGTAATATATATACATAAGGAAATATATATACATAAATATATATGTATACATAATACATATATATATATATATATATATATATATATATATATATATATATATATATATATATATATATATATATATATATATATATATATATAAAACAGCAATATATATACCTAAATATAGTATATGTATTAATACATATATATATATATATATATATACAAATATATGTATATACATATATATAAATAGATATATATATAATAGAAAAAAGAAAAAGGAAAAAGGAAAAGAAAAAGAAAAAGAAAAAGAAAAAGAAAAGACAGCAGGGGGGGCTCGAACTCAGCCCAGCGGGGGGGGGGGGGGGGGGGGGGTCGGGTTTGAGTTGGGTCGGGCTGGCCAGGGGGTCAGCCCGTGGCTTTGTTAAGGGTTAGGGTTTTAATTCATTTATTTAGGTTAGAATTAATTAATCATAAAAAAATATAAAAACCATCCTGTGTCCTGACAGTTAAGGACACAGGGTTTTCTCGTGTCCGTGCTATGCACGACACGCACGAAGGCTAGAACGCGTGTCGAGACGCTGGACGAGAGTCCCCGTGTCCTGGCGAGTCTCTCACGTGAAATCGAGACACAGCCGACACGAAACGAAGCTGACACTTACGTGTCCGATCAACTCAGGGTGAAACGAAGGTCGGGGACGGCGGAGGAGACGTCGGGGTCGGGGCGCTCCAGTGGCGCTGGGGTCGCCTCGTCGCCGTGCGTCGACTGATGGTGGTCGGGGGCGGTGGAAGTCGATGGTGGGGCTGGGCGGAGCTCGTCGAAGTAGGGTTAGGGTTTGGGGGCTCGTCGGGGAAGAAGAGGGTCGTCGGTTGCTGTGGGGGTAATTTAGGGTTAGGGTTTAGGTCGGAGGGGGAAGAGGGAGTTTTATAGGGGGTTTGAGGTCGGTGGGGTCAGCCGGATTCGGCGGGGGCAGGGCGGCGAGTCGGTCGGGCAGGGGTCAACGGGGGTTGGTGAGAGGGCAGAGGAAAGAGAGTGTCGGTCGGGGGGGGGGGGTGTTTTGGCAATTAGCAGTAGGGTCCTTAGATATTAGGAAATTACACAAACGAATTAACATAAATAAAATACAAAATAATAATTGCATTTCCTAATTAAAAACAATTTCCTATTTACAAACTGATATACTAACAATTCTAATAATTGCAAAACACTATTAAAACAATTCAAAAAATTACAAAATGATATTTTTTGTATTTAAAACTCATTTAAAATTCATTTAAAAATTCTAGAAAATTTCTAAAATCATATTAAATTATTTAAAACCAATAATGACATTTAATAATTAATTAACACTAGTTTAAAAATTTTTGAAAATTAGGGGCTTACAGTGGAGGTAGAGATAGAGGAGCTCTGGAATAAACAGACGGCTGGGATGCCAACGATCCGGTACCGTACACGTTGTCCCCTTTTCCTCTACCGACAGCTTGTATCCACAAGTCGTTCCTCACAGCCGGCGTCGGTGGCTGACTAGTCCCAGCTTCTCCCTCGGCAGCCCCTCCAAGCAGTAGTCCCTCCCTCACCGACTCGATTCTCTAAAGTATCATACGTCTCCTATATTTATATATGTGAATAGATTTAGAGTTAATATTCATGTTTTAGTTACTATTAAGTATTATTATGGTTAGGTTCTCATACGACTTCTAAACTTTTCTTTGATTTATAATTCTACTTAGGGTTATGATTTAGAGTTAATATTCATATTAGAGTTAGGACTAACTATTCAGGTAAACTAAATATAGTTAAGTACGTAAAAACAAAGAAGAAATGTAGTTAGATATAGGACTCGAAAAACTTACATAGGCTTTGGTCGTCTAATCATCTACGAGCTTCCCATTCTTCTTTCGTATATGGGTACGCTCAAAAACTTTAGAATAGTCGATGATGTTTGGGTCTCCGCCTGCACTGGCGACCTCCTCGCACTGTAACAATTAAACATCAATTTATAACTAAACATTAAATTTAAACAATTGAAGAAATAACAAATAAGAATACCCACCAACCATCGATAATGTTCTGAAATTGGGATGGATCCACCCGTGTGGTGACCACCCTTAGCACGGACAACCTTTGCCTTCTCACACTTGGCCTTATAGGCCGGAGTGTCCATCTTCTTCTTCATCGCTTTCCAAAATTTCTCCTTCAACCACTCCTTGCGAAGAGCACTATTTAGTATAGCTAACGCCTTCTGGTCGTTGAGCATCTCTCTCAGAGTGACAGGAAGTAAACACTCCATGAACACGTGGCAATCATGACTATTCATCCCTATCAGCTTGCGTACGTTGAGATCAACACATCTTACCAGATTCGATACGTAATCGTCAGAAAATCTCAACTTTGTAATCCAATTGCATATTATCATTTTATCATCCCTACTTAGTATAAATGATGTTGAGGGGTTGACCCATTTACCATTGGATCTTCGTGTTAGATGCAACTCTGGGCGCCTACAAATATTTTTTAAATCCTTTTTTGCTTTGGGATTGTCTTTCGTTTTTTCCTTGATATCCATCACCATATTGAAGATGTTGTCGAATACATTTTTTCCAATGTGCATGACATCAAGATTGGGCCTTAAGAGATTGTCCTTCCAATAAGGTAAGTCCCAAAAGATACTCCGCTTTGTCCAATTATGGCTATGTCTGAATCCTTCTAAGCGATGACCCGATCTCGGATCTTCCATTACAGTCGGTAAATCCTCTACCTCTGTCCAAACGATATCTTCAGTCAATCTCAACGGGAAGGAGTTAGTTCCTGTTTACCAGCTCTAAAGACGTCCATGTTCCTTCTCCATGGATGCGACATAGGAAGGAACTGACGATGGCAATCAAAAAAATAAGCTTTTCCTCCATTCTAAAGGCGGAATGTCTTACTCTTTTCCATACATATCGGACAAGACATAATACCATGAGTACTCCACCCAGATAATATTCCGTATGCTGGAAAATTATTGATGGTCCACATCAACATCGCTCTCATCTGAAAGTTCTGCTCCATCGATATATCATACGTGTGAACGTCGAACTGCCACAATTATTTCAACTCGTCCACCAACAGCTGCAAGTAGATATCGATGTTCTTCTTTGGATTTTTTGGACCGGGTAAGATAAGTGTCAAGAACATATAAGGAGTCTTCATGCACATCCATGGTGGTAAATAGTAAGGCGTCAAAATCATCGGCCAACAAGAGTACTGAGCCCCCGACTGTCCAAAAGGAGTGAATCCATCAAAACATAAAGCCAGTCGAACATTCCTAGGCTCTGCAGCAAATCCAGGATGATATCGATCAAAATGTTTCCAAGCCTCTCCATCGGATGGATAAGATAATTCTCCTTCATCCATCTTCCGTTCTTTTCTATGCCATGTCATGTGTTCTGCAGTATTCGAGGACATATACATCCTCTGTAGCCTCTTTGTGGTCGGCAAAAACTGCATGTATTTGTCCGGGCGCAACCTTGCTCGTGCAGTTGATTTTCCTTTGCCCCGAATGGGCTTCTACCGGTCCTCGTGACAGAAAATGCATATATCTTTATATTGTTCTCCTTGTAGTACAACATGCAGCCGTTTTGACAACAATCTATCTTTTTATAACCTAATCCGAGTTTCGTATCATCATATTCGACTTGTAAAAGTTTTCTGGCAAATCCTTCGCTCTTTTTGGCAGTAACTCTCTAACAAACTAAATTATCCGGTCGTAGCATTCTTGCGGTAAGTTAAAATCAGACTTGAGGTTCAACAGCTGCATCACCACCGACAGGACAGAATGAGAATCACAACCCGAATATAACGGAGTATCGGCATGGTTGAACATATCATAGAACTCCTTTGCAGTAGGATTCAGATCCTCCGAATCAAAACTTGGACCGGCACAAGCCGCATCAAATACAACTCACGTGCCAAGTTTCGATGTCGATATTGGAAGTGATCTCCAAAACTGGGCTCTCCCACCTTCGTATTAAAGGAGGACTGATATTGCGGAACCAAAGGTTCTCCTTGAGGCGTCCACTCGTTGTAGTTCGGTACGAATGTAGAGGTGCTCTCTCATGAGATCTACCTCTTTGAATGGTATATTACGATAATTGACACAAGGGCACTTTATAAGCCTTCCATCCATGAAATAAGGTTGGCTACTGGCGTATTTCAAAAATTCCTCGACGCCCACCTTGAAATCATCCGTCAAACCAATCTTGCTCCCATGTTGTCGATTGTACATCCATGAATAGTCAACTAAGTATCGACTCATTGTTCAAACCAATTCTGTACCACGTACCATATATTGTGTAAATACAAGTAAAAATTAATTTAGTACCTAATTGTAACAACCAAGGTTAACAGTATCAGTATTAAAATCGATATCAGACCATTCCTATGAGTATCAGTATCGAAATCGGTATCAGACCATTCCTATGAGTATCGATATCGAAATCGGTATCATACTATTCCTATGAGTATCGATATCAAAATCGGTATCACATCATTCCTATGAGTATCGATATTGAAATCGGTAATATCGACCGTTCCTATGAGTATCGATATCAAAATCGATATCATACCATTCTTATGAGTATCGATATCGAAATCGGTATCATACCATTCCTATGAGTATCGATATCAAAATCGGTATCACACCATTCCTATGTGTATCGATATCGAAATCGATAATATCGACCTGTCACTCCCCGTTCCCAGAATACGTATTTTTATACATGTACAACTTATGTATATTTATTTAGTATTTATCATGTATTATCCTGTATTTAAATTCCTTTAATTTCATGTTAATTAATTTTCTGCATTTTATTCCTGTATTTTATTCCTGTATTTTATTTTATGTATTTTATTTCCTGCTGTTATTCTCTGTTTTTAGTCTTGCTTTGTGGTTTGGGTTCAAGGATGGTTCTTCTCGGGTTCATGGTGGTTCACATGAACCGAACCACCACAAACCCCCACCTACCACCACCCTTTCTATTTAAGCCCCCATCTCCTTCTCTCTCCTCATAACTCTCCTTCTCCATTACTTCTTCTTCTTCCTCATCACTCTCTCCACCAACCCATCATCAGGCAAGTACATCTTGCTTCTTGTTTGGAGAACCATTTTTATGGTTCATTATTCTTCCTCTCACGATCCTGAGAGAGTTTAGTACTTAGTATTTTTGATTTCGTTGGCTTGTTTCTTCCAGATCTAAGTGTTTGTGTTCTCGGTTGTTCATGGGTTTTGATCTCCCAACTTAGCGTGAGTTTTTAGTCACGCACACGTTTTTACGTGCCAGCGTGAGTTTTTAGTCACGCACACGTCTTTACGTGTCTACGTGAATTTTGAGTCACGCTCACGTTCTTACGTGTCTGCGTGAATTTTGAGTCACGCTCACGTTCTTACGTGTCTGCGTGAATTTTGAGTCACGCTCACGTTCTTACGTGTCTGCGTGAATTTTGAGTCACGCTCACGTTCTTCCGTGTCTGCGTGAATTACGTGTCTGCATGAATTTTAGTCACGCTCACGTTCTTGCATGAGTGCGTGAATTCTTAGTCACGTACACGTTCTTGCGTGTCAGCGTGAAATTTTAGTCACGCTCACACCTTTACGTGCCAGCGTGACATTTGAGTTACGCACCATCTTTGCATGCGTGCGTGAATTTCTTATCACTTTTCACGCTCCCTTTTCACGCTCCCTTTTCACGCTCACGTTATGAGTGCGTGCATCACTTTTCACGCTCACGCTGTGCGTGCGTGAATTTCCCTTGCGTGAATTACTTTTCACGCTCACTCCTACTAGACTCGTTGGCGTGACTTGTTGGCCTTAGCCTAGACTCGTTGGCGTGACTTTTGGCCTTAGCATAGACTTATTGGCGTGACTTCCTGACCTGGGTGTTTTTACTTGTTCTATAACTTATTCATTTAATGGTGGCATGATAATTCTTCTATTATATCCTTACGCCTTTTGGCCTGAACTTGATAAAATCATGATATGTTAATATTGTTAATACAGATTGTTATGTGGAATACCCCTTGTGTCTTGATTGGTTTATGGATACCCAGTATGACTAGAACTTAACTCTGAGGAGTTATAGGCTCGACCCCATGTAATACTAATTGATTTTTCATGCCTTGTCACGATTGATAATGATTGTGACATTGACTAATAATTGATCATGCGTTTCTAGTTGGAACTAAGAGACTGGCTAGTCGTCTTATTGAATTGAATGAATGAGACACGTTCATGTAATGAACTATTGCAATCGATTAGCCGATCCCGAATATGGGCATACAGGCACATGCAGGCTTCAAATTATTTATTTATTTATTTAGTTATTTATTTATCTTACAAAACAGCATGTGTACTTTATGGTCAAGGCATGATGACTCCGTGGTTAGATTTGATTGTTGCATTACGCTATGTAAGACCTACAACATAGCCGCACGGGTATCGTGGTAGAGTTGCGCATATCGTACCCCGTACAAAAGTACTCATTTGAATGACCATGATCTACGGCATGGGATTTCGCTTAACATAGAGGCTTTAAGTTAAATAAAATAATGATTGCATGGAGAGAATGGATTTCCGAGTTCTTACATGGCAGCCCTCTTGGGACTAGTAGTGCCCGACAGGTCGGCTGGTTCCCACAGATACTGTAAATCTGTCACACGGACAGGAAACGGTATCTGCTTATATTATTAAATTGTATATGCTATATTAACGGCGGGCGTCCCGCTGGGACTCGTCTAATTACATGATTGGCACAATTGATTGACTGGATAGACTAGCCTTGCTCGTACATAGTAAGAACTGAGGAATCCCTATTTGCATAATTCCAGGATAACTTGGGACTCATAATAGCAAGCCATAGTAGTTGATTGGCCGTTCAAGATGATTTGTTTGTGTACTGTACCTACTCTGTTGCCTAACTGAGATGATCAGAATGTCAGGACATGACGGGCCAACTTCTGTCCTTGTTTGGTTGGAAGGTTGGTTCGAAGTGTCGTGATGTTATGTGAATCCTAGTGGAGAGCAGAGATCTATTATTATATTCTCTTACTTACTGGTTTAATCCTTCATATCGTGCTCCCTTGTGGTACTTGCTATTAGAGGTCTAACCTCTCTGGTTTTGCATGGCCAGATTTAGAGCCGGTCCCCGAGGATCCAGCTTACTTCTACCTCCAAGATGGTCAATACTAGGGGAATGATCGCAGGAGGACTCGAGTGGGTTCCTTACTCTACCGCTCGTTTTGTTATTTACTTTATACTTAGCCGTTTGGCATCGACATGTTAGTCGGATTGTCTTGCACTTACTTTTACATAATTGTAATTAAGTCAGACTGCAGCTGATAACAATTGTGTATATGTTACTATACCATATGGCTATGTTTTGTAAAGCCAGATCTCAAGAATATTTTGACTAAGCGTTTGGGACGTCTTACTGCTTTATCTTACATGTTCTCTATTTTTGCTTCTTGTTTGAATGATTGAGACAATAGATGTGAAGTGACCATAGTAAGACTTTTATGTAGTATGCACCCCCCTCGTCTGGTTAGACAGCATTGATCGTATTATACGGTATTCATCTACCCGTAATACGTAGCTGGCTGAGTCATTCCTCCACTCTCCAGTATTCTGGTTCTGGGGCGTGACAAGGTTTTAGTGGTGGCCCATGCAGGTCTGATTTCAGACTTGTGGGGTGTTTTGATTTATAGGATGTCTCAATCACACGTGTTTCCCCCTTGATCTTATGATTCGTTATTCTCAACCCTTGCTTGACATTCCAGTATCCTTTGACTTTATTGATCCTTCATGTCCGGTTGTTTGATTGTTCTCTTGTCCTTTTTCTTAGGGGCACTTCGTCCGCATCGGTCAGAGCTGGACAACAGCAGGGACAATATGGACAACCTGACCATGCTGGTCAGCAACAAGGGCCAGTACTAACTCAAGAGACTACCCAGGAAGAAGTGATAGTGGAAGCAGCAGCTGGATCGCAGTATCCGGATGTTCCACCACCACCAACAGTTCCACCTACCCAAGTGGACACACCAGCCCTTCTGGAGATCATGAGAGGAATGATGGCTACTCAGCAACATCAGATGTTGGCCCAGCAACGCATGCACACTCAGCTACAAGAGCAGAATGTGTTGCTCAACCAAGGACTGTAGACGGCTTTGGAAAGAGGAGTGAGGACTGATTCAGGAGCATCAGCCAGATTTTACAAGTACAACCCCCGCCGTTTCGAGGGCACGGAGGATGCCATCTCAGCAGATGCATGGCTTAAGGATATTGAGGCTATTCTGACAGCAGCTAAGGTACCGGCAGAAGAACGTGTGGATCTAGTGAAGTTGTTACTTCAGGATCTCGCACGTGATTGGTGGGAATCAGAGAAAGTGGGCATCAGACGTCCTGTAGCTTGGGACGATTTCACTGCAAGATTCAAGACCAAGTACTATGGAGTTGTGGCGCAGTTTGAGCTACAACAGAAGTTTATCAACCTCAGGCAGGCCGGCAAGACTGTAGATGCTTATGCAGTGGAGTTCTGCAGATTGAGTAGATTCGCCCTAGAGATGGTAGCAACAGAGAGCCAGAGGGCCATGAGGTTTCAGCAAGGGTTTCATCTTGAACTCTTGCAATTGATAGAGGGGCACAATTACCAAACTTTTGACGAAGTATTGACGGCAACTCGAAGGCATAAGATCACCATTCAGAGGCTTGCGGTGAGGACTGGGGGTCAGAAGAGATCCCACAGTCAGATTGAAGGAGGAGGGGGAGCAGCGCCCCGAACAACAGCACCATCCATTGGCATTCGTATCCATGATGTGGCGATACGAGGACCAGCACCACCACCCAGGCAGCAGCAACAGCAACAGAGGAAGAACCAGCAACCCCCGGCGGGCTGCACTTATTGTGGGAAGATGGGACACACTAGAGATGTGTGTCAGACATTGAATGGACTGTGTCTGATATGTGGAAATCCAGACCATCGGGTTACCACATGTCCCATGAATTCGAGGTCGGAAGGACCAGGGCAGCAGTTTCCTTCTCTGCCAGCACCAGGGGCAGGCCAGTATCGAGGACCAGCGATGGCAGTAAGGCCGTTGGCACAGCGTCCGTTAATGCCGCAGGCTCAGATGTTTCGGCAGCAGGGACCGCCGATGCAGCAACACCAGCATAGACTACCCCAGCATCATCAAGGAAGGGGCCAGCAACAGCATCAGGCTAGGCCGCAGCATGGAAATCAGCAAGGAGGTCGAGGGCAAGCATTCACTCTGTCCTTGGAGGAGGCATTGGCATCGGGAGATGTTGTGGCAGGTAACATTCTCGTCGCCTCATATCCCGCAGTAGCATTGTTTGATTCGGGAGCATCCCATTCATTTATATCTGCACAATTTACGACACGACTAGGAATGGAGTTCGAGGCATTGCCAGGGAGGTTAAATATACTCACTGGTAATGGGCTCGTAGGAGTTAGTAGAGTTATTTTAGCATGTAGCGTTGTAGTTTGCGGGCATTTCTTACCCGCCCGGTTGATAGAATTTCCTGTTGGAAATTTCGACGTTATCTTAGGCATGGACTGGCTGAAAGACAGTCATGCGACAATAGATTGTCATAGAGGGAGTGTATCTTTTGATATTCCAGGCATGGAGCGGTTCACCTTAGTCAGATCAGAGGCAACTCAGCAAGAACAGGGAGTAATAGCGACAATGGAAGAAGTTCAGATTCCGAAGGTAGTTGAAGAGTTTCTAGACGTATTTCCCGAAGAACTCCCAGGTCTACCACCGGTTAGAGATATTGAGTTCAGTATAGAATTGGCACCAGGAACTAAACCGATATCAGATCGAGTTTACAGAATAGCGGATTCAGAGCAGGCCAAGTTATACCAGCATATAGAGGAACTGAAGGAGAAGAAGTTCATCCAAGCTAGCGTGTCACCATGGACAGCACCAGTGGTACTTGTGGGGAAGAAGGATGGGTCATCCAGATTGTGCATTGACTACAGGAAGCTTAACACGGCAACAGTGAAGAACAAGTACCCATTATCCAGGATCGACGACTTATTTGATCAGTTGAGCAAAGCTAGAGTTTTCTCTAAGATAGATCTTCGTTCAGGGTACCATCAGGTGAGGGTTCGGAAGAAAGATATTCCCAAGACAGCGTTCAGGTTGAAGTATGGGCATTATGAGTTCTTAGTAATGCCGTTTGGTTTGACCAATGCTCCAGCAATATTCATGGATTTGATGAATCGTATCTTTATGCCATACTTAGACCAGTTTGTCGTTGTGTTTCTTGACGACATTCTCGTATACTCTGCTAGTAAAGAGGAGCATGAAGACCACCTCAGGAAAGTGTTGCAGGTTCTGAGAGAGAACCAGTTGTATGCCAAGCTCAGCAAGTGTGAATTTTGGTCGGATCATATTTCATTTTTGGGTCATATCATATCAGGAGCTAGAGTAGCAGTAGATCCCAAGAAGATAGAAGCAGTAGAAAGTTGGCCAGTACCCAAGACCATAGCAGATGTGCAGAGTTTCTTGGGATTGACAGGATATTACAGAAGGTTTGTGTCAGACTTTGCAAGGCTTTCAGCACCCATGACCCGCTTGACCCGAAAGGATGTACCGTTCGTTTGGTAGGCAGAATGTTAGGCATCATTTGAGACTTTGAAGCAGAAGTTGATATCAGCACTTATTCTTACATTGCCAGTTGGACCCGGAGGTTTTACAGTATATTGTGATGTGTCAGGTAAAGGACTTGGATGTGTCCTTATGCAACATGGGAAGGTGATAGCATATGCATCTAGGCAGCTTCGGAACCACGAGAAGAATTATCCAACTCATGATTTGGAGTTAGCGGCAGTAGTATTTGCTTTGAAGCTATGGAGGCATTACTTATATGGTGACCGAGTGAACATGTACACAGACCATAAAAGTCTGAAGTACATCTTTACTCAGAAGGAACTAAATATGAGGCAGAGAAGATGGTTGGAGTTGATCAAGGATTATGACGTGGAGCTTCAGTATCATCCAGGCAAGGCGAATGTAGTAGCAGACGCTCTCAGCAGGAGAGGCGGCGCATTTATGTTGACAACACAGAGGCATATCTTAGAAGACCTTCAGGAGATGGGCATCGAAGTTATACTTCCTAGTGATGTAGGAGTTCTAACAAGTCTGCAAGTTCAATCCGACTTGGTAGGCAGGATCAAGGCAGCTCAGGCACAAGACCCAAGGATTCAGAAGCTTAGGACAGAATGTGAGTCAGGACTCAGGAAGGAGATGAGAATTTATGAAGATGGTACACTTAGGTTTGGATCACGTCTATGTGTGCCTAGTGGAGATATCAGACAGGAGGTTATGGCAGAAGCTCACAGTTCTCAGTATTCTATTCATCCTGGATGTACCAAGATATCAAGCAGCATTTCTGGTGGAACGGGATGAAGAAGGAGATAGCTAGATTTGTTTTCCATTGCTTGGTATGTCAGCAAGTGAAGGCAGAACAGAAGAGGCCAGCTGGATTATTGCAACCGCTTCATATTTCGAAATGGAAATGAGAGCATATTACAATGGACTTTGTGACCGGGTTACCGAGATCACCAAGTGGTAAGGACGCTATTTGGGTAATAGTGGACCGACTTACGAAGGTAGCACACTTTCTTCCTTTCAGAGTAGGACAATCTACAAAAAAGTTGGCAGAGTTGTATATGCAACAGATAGTCAGGCAGCATGGAGTCCCTGTCAGTATTATGTTGGATCGAGATACCCGCTTTACATCACATTTCTGGAAGAGCTTACATCATAGTCTGGGTACCAAATTAAGGTTTAGCACGGCCTACCATCCGCAGACGGATGGGCAATCAGAAAGAACGATTCAGACTTTAGAAGACATGTTACGAGCTTGCACTCTAGATTTTGGAGGGTCTTGGAGAGTCACCTGTACTTAGTCGAGTTCTCATATAACAATAGTTATCAAGCCAATATCCAGATGGCGCCATTTGAAGCACTATATGGTAAGAAGTGCAGGTCATCGCTTGCATGGGATGATATCGGGGAGAGGAAGATGTTAGGCCCAGAAAGGATTGTTCAGACGGTTGAAGTGGTTAAGGGAATTAGAGAGCGACTTCGAGTTGCGCAGGACCGGCATCGTCATTGGGCGGACCAGCATCGTAGGCCGTTAGAGTTCTCTGTTGGGGACCACGTATTCTTGCATATCTCACCTATTCGTGGGGTCATTAGATTTGGCGTTCGCAGGAAATTGAGTCCGCGGTACGTGGGCCCATTTGTTATCCTTAATCGGATAGGCGATGTTGCTTATCGTTTATCCCTCCCGCCTTCGTTACGAGAGGTGTATGACATGTTTCATGTATCTCAATTACGTAGGTATGTATCGGACCCAAGCTATATCCTCGATCATTCTGAGCTGGTTGTTGGTACCAACCTGTCTTACGAGGAACAGCCTGTGTCCATTTTGGACCGAAGAGAGAAGATACTTAAGAACCGAACAATTAGTCTTGTCCGTGTTGCTTGGGGTCATCACTCCTTGGGAGAGTCAACGTGGAAACGTGAAGATGATATCCGATCACGGTATCCATACCTGTTTGACTCACAAGGTATATCTCTTTCTGTATACCTTGATTGTCCTGATTCTTCATGCTTGTCACCTTATGGGTAGAGCTACTTGATATCATGGATTGATGAATTTACATATATAGTACTTGCTTTTGATATGGTAAAATGATTGCTTGCTCACTAGAATTGCTTGTATTAGTTTAGCTCCGATATTTCTACCTGCTTGGATTTGAAATTCTGAGGACGGAATTTTTCTAAGGTGGGTAGAGATGTCACTCCCCGTTCCCAGAATGCGTATTTTTATACATGTACAACTCATGTATATTTATTTAGTATTTATCATGTATTATCCTGTATTTAAATTTCTTTAATTTTATGTTAATTAATTTTCTGCATTTTATTCCTGTATTTTATTCCTGCATTTTATTTTCTGTATTTTATTTCCTGCTGTTATTCTCTGCTTTTAGTCTTGCTTTGTGGTTTGGGTTCATGAATGGTTCTTCTCGGGTTCATGGTGGTTCACATGAACCGAACCACCACAAACCCCCACCTACCACCACCCTTTCTATTTAAGCCCCCATCTCCTTCTCTCTCATCATAACTCTCCTTCTCCATTACTTCTTCTTCTTCCTCATCACTCTCTCCACCAACCCATCAGCAGGCAAGTACATCTTGCTTCTTGCTTGGAGAACCATTTTTAAGGTTCATTATTCTTCCTCTCACAATCCTGAGAGAGTTTAGTACTTAATATTTTTGATTTCGTTGGCTTGTTTCTCCCAGATCTAAGTGTTTGTGTTCTCGGTTATTCATGGGTTTTGATCTCCCAACTTAGCGTGAGTTTTTAGTCACGCACACGTTTTTACGTGCCAGCGTGAGTTTTTAGTCACGCACACGTCTTTACGTGTCTGCGTGAATTTTGAGTCACGCTCACGTTCTTACGTGTCTGCGTAAATTTTGAGTCACGCTCACGTTCTTACGTGTCTGCGTGAATTACGTGTCTGCGTGAATTTTAGTCACGCTCACGTTCTTGCATGAGTGCGTGAATTCTTAGTCACGCACACGTTCTTGCGTGTCAGCGTAAAATTTTAGTCACGCTCACACCTTTACGTGCCAGCGTAACATTTGAGTTACGCACCATCTTTGCATGTGTGCGTGAATTTCTTATCACTTTTCACGCTCCCTTTTCATGCTCCCTTTTCACGCTCATGTTATGAGTGCGTACATCACTTTTCACGCTCACGCTGTGCGTGCGTGAATTTTCCTTGCGTGAATTACTTTTCACGCTCACTCCTACTAGACTCGTTGGCGTGACTTGTTGGCCTTAGCCTAGACTCGTTGGCGTGACTTTTGGCCTTAGCATAGACTTGTTGGCGTGACTTCCTGACCTGGGTGTTTTTACTTGTTCTATAACTTATTCATTTAATGGTGGCATGATAATTCTTCTATTATATCCTTACGCCTTTTGGCCTGAACTTGATAAAATCATGATATATTAATATTGTTAATACAGATTGTTATGTGGAATGCGCCTTATGTCTTGATTGGTTTATGGATACCCAGTATGACTAGAACTTAACTCTGAGGAGTTATAGGCTCGACCCCATGTAATACTAATTGATTTTTCATGCCTTGTCACCATTGATAATGATTGTGACATTGACTAATAATTGATCATGCGTTCCTAGTTGGAACTAAGAGACTGGCTAGTCGTCTTATTGAATTGAATGAATGAGACACGTTCATGTAATGAACTATTGCAATCGATTAGCCGATCCCGAATATTGGCATACAGGCACATGCAGGCTTCAAATTATTTATTTATTTATTTAGTTATTTATTTATCTTACAAAACAGCATGTGTACTTTATGGTCAAGGTATGATGACTCCGTGGTTAGATTTGATTGTTGCATTACGCTATGTAAGACCTACAATATAGCCGTACGGGTATCGTTGTAGAGTTGCGCATATCGTACCCCGTACAAAAGTACTCATTTGAATGACCATGATCCACGGCATGGGATTTCGCTTAACATAGAGGCTTTAAGTTAAATAAAATAATGATTGCATGGAGAGAATGGATTTTCGAGTTCTTACATGGCAGCCCTCTTGGGACTAGTAGTGCCCCACAGGTCGGCTGGTTCCTACAGATACTGTAAATCTGTCACACGGGCAGGGAACGGTATCTGCTTATATTATTAAATTGTACATGCTATATTAACGGCGGGCGTCCCGCTGGGACTCGTCTAATTACATGATTGGCGCAATTGATTGACTGGATAGACTAGCATTGCTCGCACATAGTAAGAACTGAGGAATCCCTATTTGCATAATTCCAGGATAACTTGGGACTCACGATAGCAAGTCGTAGTAGTTGATTGGCCGTTCAAGATGATTTGTTTGTGTACTGTACCTACTCTGTTGCCTAACTGAGATGATCAGAATTTCAGGACATGACGGGCCAACTTCTGTCCTTGTTTGGTTGGGAGGTTGGTTCGAAGTGTCGTGATGTTATGTGAATCCTAGTGGAGAGTAGAGATCTATTATTATATTCTCTTACTTACTGGTTTAATCCTTCATATCGTGCTCTCTTGTGGTACTTGCTATTAGAGGTCTAACCTCTCTGGTTTTGCATGGCCAGATTTAGAGCCGGTCCCCGAGGATCCAGCTTATTTCTACCTCCAAGATGGTCAATACTAGGGAAATGATCGCAGGAGGACTCGAGTGGGTTCCTTACTCTACCGCTCATTTTGTTATTTACTTTATACTTAGCCGTTTGGCACCGACATGTTAGTCGGATTGTCTTGCACTTACTTTTACATAATTGTAATTAAGTCAGACTGCAGCTGATAACAATTGTGTATATGTTACTATACCATCTGGCTATGTTTTGTAAAGCCAGATCTCAAGAACATTTTGACTAAGCGTTTGGGACGTCTTACTGCTTTATCTTACATGTTCTCTATTTTTGTTTCTTGTTTGAATGATTGAGACAATAGATGTGAAGTGACCATAGTAAGACTTTCATATAGTATGCACCCCCTCGTCTGGTTAGACATCATTGATCGTATTATACGGTATTTATCTACCCGTAATACGTAGCTGGCTGAGTCATTCCCCCGCTCTCCAGTATTCTGGTTCTGGGGCGTACGTGACACGACCATTCCTATGAGTATCGATATCGAAATCGGTATCAGACCATTCCTTTGAGTATCGATATCGAAATCGGTATCAAACCATTCCTACTAGTATAAATCGGTAATTCCTATGAGTATCGATATTGAAATCGGTATCAGACCATTCCTCTGAAGTATATGTTAGATTAACAATCCACGTCCAATGTATCGTGTCCAAGTCCAATGTGCTCGTGCTTGTTTGCCATTAAAATTGTTTTGATTGAAATCTTAATACAAACAGAACAGTGATACAATATAGGACTTAGATGTAGTCCTAGGAGTACACTTTTGTTTAAGCTAAGTCCTTAGTGCCAATGGAGCGAGTGGTAATGCGTTGACTCCGTTGACCGGCTGACGGCGGTTATCGGTTCTCTGAAGGTGTTGATTGCTCTGGGTGCTGGAGCTTGCTGAGAGGAGGAAGACGTTGAGTGTCTAGAACTGCCTCTCCGGTGATTCTCTGTTGTGGATTCTCTGTGAGTCTTGTGTTCTGAGTCTCTGTGTCTGTGTGAAAGGGATGATCCTTCTATTTATAGTTTTGCAGGCTGGCTGCTCATGCGCGCATGTAGGATGCGCCGGTGTGGGGACGCCACGTAGAGGTTGCTGATGGAGGCGCATGGATGCTGCGCCCTGATCGAGGGGGAGAACTCTTCATACTGCTGTTGTGAGCCGGCACGTAGCAGAGGGAAGATCTTTCCGTTGCTGAAATCTCGGATGAGTTGAGTCAAAGGACACGTGTCGTCGTCTCATGGTTCGAAGATCTCGGATTTGGTGGAGAGGAGTGATCTGGTGAGCTGCGCCTTGGATTGGGCGCAGGAGGAGGCTGCGGCTCATAACCTTTAGGAGTTATAAACCATTTAGAGCGCATGGCTTTTGAGGCGCATGCAGGTGACCTTCCTTCTGTCTTTTGGGATCAGAGATCAGTCTGGGGCGCATGGCTTTTGAGGCGCATGCAAAACTTCAACCGGAGACTCTTCTTCTGTCTTTAGGGATCAGTGAAGGGTCTGAGGCGCATGGCTTTTGAGGCGCGTGCTGGTTTGGACGCATGGCCGTAGAGGCGCATGCGGGTGGCCACGTGGCAGTAGCCGTCGGAATAGAGTCATGATGATGCTGACGTTGCCGACGCTTCGTTTTCTGAATAAAGCTGTCAACTGTTCAGACTTTGGGAGGCGTGCGGCCAACTCTGTCAGTTCAGCATTTAATGTTGGTGACGTTCGATGGACAGCTGAGTGGGCGCGTCGGTTGGCGTTCCACTCGGTATGGAGATGTGTGGGGGCGCACCCTCTATAATGCGCCGAGTACTGTAGGGCGCGTCTGTGTGATGCGCCTGATGCCGAAGGGCGCGTCCGTGTGATGCGCTGTCTGGCTGGCGCATCGGACATGTCTTTTAATGATGCGGCTGTCTCGCTCTTCGAGTGCTATAAATAGCCGTTTGGCTGAATTCGAGGCGTCCGGTTCATCCATTTAATGTAAATTCATTGCACGGAATTCGGAGGGCCATCCACTTGGCGCGTGGGTTTGATCTGCCCGGCCTATAAATAGTGGCATGGAGAGAAGGTTTGCTTCTCATTCCCTCACGTACTTCAACATGAACTTGAACATGCGGGTGCATTCTGTTGACGAAGTGCTCCCGAGGGTGAAAATGAGACGCTGTGTTGTCTTTGATGCACTTGAAGGTGACTGTTACATCCAAAAGACGGAGTCGAGGGCTTCTGAGGCAGGCGGAAGGTGCCTGTTGCATCCAAAGATAGGGATGCTCGAGCCTCGTCTCCGTTATTCCGGAAGAGCCGTAGATCGGAATGGCGGTGCAAGGCTCTCTCTTCCTGCAAAGTGGGGTTTCCCCACTTTGATCGTGTCGAAAGCTGCTCCTTTAGCCGCGGTTTCGATCACGATCTTCCTTCGGCTTTGGAGGCTCTTTCGAAGCCTCCCCTGGCCACAGCATTTGCGGTGCTCTTCTCTTCCTTGGTTCCAGCCAGAGGGTTAAATGCTTTGTGTATCGAAGCATTTATCGGGCGAGCCTGGTTGGAAGAGCGGTACATAACTGGGCTCTGCTCGGCCAGGTGAGCCTGGCTGGAAGAATTTGGCTGAAGGGATGCACATAGCTGGGCCGGATGCACATAACTGAGCTGCTGAAGAGATGGCGGGATGCGCCTGGATGGAGGCGCATAGTATCTGCTGCGCCTCACTGGTGGCGCATGGTGAAGCTGCGCCTATCTGAAGGCGCATGGTGGCCGCTGCGCTTATCTGAAGGCGCACGGTGGCCGCTGGCTGTAGGCTTAGGATCTTTCCTTTGTAGAATTTCTCCTTTGTACAACCTTTTCTAGACATGTAATAGACTTTTATATATAAATAAAAGTCCTTCTTCAAATGTCTATACTTATTGATTTCGCTGTGAAATTCTTCGTCTGAGTTCTAGCGCATGTAGTGTCTGGCGCATGGGCTTTCTGGTTGTGAAATTCCATGCTTCTACAAGACCCCCTTCAAAGTTTTCAAAACTTTTGAATAAGTTTTGGAATACTTTGAATAAGAAGCATGGAGGTCAGGGCGCATGATTTCTGGGCGCATGCCTGTTCGGGCGCATGCTCTTCTCAGTTAATGATGATGGTGCCTCGGTAACCGAAAAGATTAATGATGATCTTTTGGTCTTATTTGCTGCTATCCTTGCACAGAACCCGAGGCGACGGCTGAGATCACACGTCATCTGTTCACGCGTGCGACCATGCCCTATAAATAGGTAAGAGTTGGAGAGAGAAAGGGTTCTTCTTCTCTGTGCCTCTGCTTCTTTAGAGTTTCTTCTTCAAAACCCTAACTTCTCCTTCTTCGAGAGAATGGCTCCCAAGACTCCTCGCGGCGCTGCCGGCAAGGGGAAGGAGAAAGCGAAGGAGTCTGTCGATGAGGATGTACCTATCACTCTTGCGTCTCTTGCCGACGTTCGTCCTGAGGTGACAGGTGGGTTTCGTCTCTGCTTTGGGCCCTGTGCCCTAACTGCCGACGCGTATAGACTTTGGTCTTTGATGATACGCCGAGGTTCTGTCCTGCCGACGTGTATAGGTTTATACCTTTATCATGCACCGAGGTTTTAATGGCTGACGCGCATGGGTTTTATTCCCTGAAGATGCGCCGAAGCCTTTGCTGACGCGCATGGGCTCACGCTCTGATAATACGCCGACGCTCCAATGCCAACGCGCACGGGCTTACGCCCTGATGATGCGCCGAGACATGCTGACGCGCATGGGCCTATGCCCTGATGATGCGCCGAAGTAGATGCGCATGGGTTCATACCCTGCTGATGCGCCGAAGCAGATGCGTATGGGCTCATACCCTGGCAATGCGCCAGTCTGCTTGACATATTTTGTCTTTTTGCCTGACTTCCACTTTTGTTGTGCTAGTGTCGATGACGATCCCTTTGTTGAATGAGGTCCTTCTGGACGCTTCTCTTTGCCAGATGGGAGTTGATTTTGATGAGGCGGTGATCAACCCTGCAAAGGATGCTATCCTTCAGGACCAACCTCGTGAGAGGATGCTACAAATCCAGGTCCAGTTGCCGCTTTTCCTCCAGAGTATGATGGAGAGCGGTAAACTGAAGTCTGCTGATTCTGAAGGTGTGACCTTCTTAAAGCCTGCCTTTCTGTTTGGCGACCGATTAGTCTCTTCCGAGGCGAAGATATTGAAGATCAGAGAAGACTGGTTCTTTGCTGCTAAGGGCATGATGTTATACATACGGCAGGTTGACCGCCAGTTGCCATTGACAGCCTTTTATCGTCTAGCTTCGAAGAGAAGGATGGGTTGGGAACTTACTCCTTCTCAAGGAGGTGCCTTGGGGGGCTCCCTTTCAATTGACAACACCTCGAACCAGCGAGACACCTTGACCGCTTCACGGTCTGGTTCTTCGTTCAGTTACCGAGCTTTGCGCCCCGGGAGCATCTATAGTGAAGTCCCAAATGACACATTTCCCTTCAGTGCCCCGACTTTTGCGAATCGGATGCTGACGTCGAAGGTCACGTATCCGACAGCTGGTTTTAGAGTCGAAGGTTGGTGTCACTACATCCCAAAGTGGGACGAGTTGACCTCCTGGGTGCTTTCCAGGTTCAAAGTTGAGCTTAAAGAGATAGGGCTGACTGCCGCCATTCGGGCCACGCAGGCAGGCGTGGACCTCAATAAGCCGATGTTCCTTGCGCTGTTGGAGCTTTTCAACGCCCAGACTGGCAGCTTCTTTACTCCAGTGGGGGAGTTGGGATTGGCCCTTCATGAGATGTACGAAGTGTCCAAGCTTCCTTGGGGCTCGGAACCGTACGAGGAATATTTCCCATCGAATGAAGAGATCCAGGTCTTGGAAGATAAGGACCCAGAGATGATGGCCGTTTTCAAGGAGGTGACGAGCCATCATTATCTGATGCACCGGAGGGACAAGGGTAAGACCCAACCTCACATGACTGCTTGGAGGAACTATGTTTTCAGACAGGATTTGACGGATCCTTCGAGGATCCGGTTTGCGACTCCGCAGGGCTTGACACCCGCGGAAGTGAGTTCTGAAATAACCCGGCTGGACGAGAGGACCCCACATTCAAATGAGAGCGGCAAGAACACGTACAGCTGTTTCTGGCACTGCGGGCACCGGATGTCATCTAAGGCAGTGTTGACGGCCTACTTGATGATATGGCTCCGGGATTGCATATTTGCAGGGGGATCCGATGCTGTTGAGAGGGTACATCGGAATCTCATTTTGCCTGCAGTGAAGTTGGCCTTTGGACGACCTCTGGCTCTCCTCCCCGCGATGGTGTGCAACCTGCTGCACGGTTTGAGGTCTTTTGCTGATGATGTGATCCACGAGAAAGGTAATAATGACAACTTTCCCCGGGCCGAGCTGCCTTTCCATTATCTTATGGGGTGGCTGATCTTACATCATCCGAATGTGATGAGTCCTGGTCCTGAGGAGGACCATGTTGAAGGAGATGCCTTCATTCGCCGCTTCTACAAGAGGAAGTGGTCTTATACTGGCGTCCCCGTTTGTAGGAGGGTTTTGTCCTTCCTTCAGGGGTGGGAAATCGTGAAGGTTGGCCCGATCTTCAAGAATTTCGAGGCCGACCAGGATTTGGTTGATTCTGGCGAGGATGCGGTTACTTTGCCGAAATAGAGTTTTCGTTGGTTGCAGAGTATCCGGCCTTCGCATCTGGTCTACCGAAATCAGAACAGGTGTTATCTGGAACCGTACTTGCCAAGCCGATTTGCTCGTCAATTTGGCTACACTCAGCTAATGCTGCGGAATCCCAGTAGCAGTCTAGGCTTCATCGGGAGTTTGCTGGATGGAGCCCGGGGCTGGCATTATTATAACGCTGGATGCACTAGCGTTAAGTTTACCACACCAGTTCGCAATCCTCGGCCGCCGATCTTATATCCGGCCGCCAAGCTGTATTGTACTATGAATACTACGTCTCCTGGTTATGACAGGGAGACTAGTTTCATCATTGGAACCCAGTTGGAGGCAACAACGAATATGTTGGTGGCGGCTCGGTCATATCCTCTGCCAGAATTGGCGGGGTATCGGGCTGCTGCTATGGCACCAGTGAGAGACCCGTCTGTCGGGAAAAGGCGGGCTGACCCAGAAGCTGGTTCTTTCGTACTGAAAAGGTCGAGAAGGACGTCGACCCCGAAGATTACGGAAATGCCACTTGTAACGCCAACGGGCTTAGCTCCCGCTGAGGTAAGGAGTGCTTCATAATTCCAGTTTTTTATGTCATTGTGGCGACTTATGCTCTTCTTCTTGTAGGGATTGAAGAAGAAGTCTCGTGCTTCGAAATCGGGCACCAGTAAGCCGAAGGAGGTGGCAGGCTCTTCTGAGGAGCGCATTCCACCAACGATGATGTTTCCTGTGGAGGAGGGTCCCGAAGATGTTCCCGCGGAGGTTTTAGTATCTCCTGACTTTGAAGTCGCAACAACTTCTGGGATAGTACCATCTGCCGTGGAGGCCTTGGACGCTGAGGGTCATACAGACTCGAGGCATCCTGATGATGAAGTGGATTGGAGTTCGTCGCCTTCTGGTGACGTCCCTCCAGCGTTGCAAGGGTCCGTTGTGGGGGCAGCAGAAGCGGTGAGGATAGAGGAGAGGGTTGATTCCCCTCCTGGTCATGATAAAAGGAGGTCGGCTGAATCATTGCCGAATCCTTCCTTGGCTTCAACCATGGACATAGAGATGGCTACCGATCAAGCGGTAGCGACAGATTTTATCCCTGTAGAGGGATTTGAGAAGAGTGAGACCCTTCTGCCGGTCTTGTCTCCTGGGGCTGGCCAGGAGATAAATGTTGATCTCCCCGTTTTGTCGGGGGAGGTAGCTGATGCTGATAGAATGTCGGGGGTAGAAGAGGTGGCCGTTGGCGTCGATGATTTCTCCGAGCTTGAGAAGGGTAAGGGTGTGGAACCCTCTGTTGCTCCTCCCACTTGGGGTACTATCACGACGCATGTGCCGGCTCCTTCTGTTCCTTCGACTCCTCGGGCTAGCAGTCAGGGCCCTGTTGATGAAGAGCCTATTGCTGCCGAGGTTCGAACCTCTCAGATCGAGGTTGGCGGATCTTCCTCCGGTCCGCAAACTGTAGTAGCTCCCTCAACTCCTGCTATGACGCCGCAGGTGTTGGCGGAAGCCGACGGGTATGTGAAGTTCCTCATCGAGGGAGTGTACAAAATGCTGGAGAAAGGCGTATCTGCAGTGATGGATGCCAAGGGGAGCTTTGCGGCGGCAAAAGCTTTGGCAATGCCTTGTATCGAGCTGATCCGCATTCACCAGGGCCATGACCATATGGCCGAAATTCTGGAGGTTTCGGTGATGGAGCTGGACGAGCGGCTCGCGGAACTGCAGCGCATCTAACGAAATGACCTCTCGGTCTTGATAGATGCAGAGATAGGGAAGTCGATGGCTGAAATCGAGGCTTCCGATGTGAGCAGTTGGGAGCGTGAAGTGGCTGGGACTGAGGCTGCGGCGGAGCAGTTGTCTCAATCTATGGAGAAGATGACGGAGAAGCGGGCTGCGGTGGACGCTAACATCGCAGAGGTTGATGCTCAGATGTGCCGTCTTGAAGACCAGCGGGCCCAACTTCAACTAGAAGCTGATCGTGTCCTGGCTGAACACGTGGCATTCAAGCAGGAGGAAGCGACTCTTACTCAGCGGACCCTTGCTTTGGCTCAGCAGCGACGACAGCTTGATGAGAAGTATGAGAGTAAGACTTCCGCTGAGGCTGTCGGGTTAATGCGTCAAGAAGCCGAGCTACGAGTCCAGGCGACTGTGGAAACTCGCACTGCCGACCTGAGACATCGAGTCAGAGAACTCTCATCCCACCCTGGGGAGGATCGGGGATTGTAGCTTCTCTTCTTTTTATGTGTTTTTTGCAACTCTTGCTGGGTAAATAGCGTATTTCTGTACTCCCCCCTTTGAAAAATAAAGAAATACACTATCTTTTTTTTTTGTGATGTGTTTATTTTTGATCTCATGAACTTGATGATTTATGTGGACCTATTATCTTTTGCGCACCTTGGTTTTTAGGTACAGATAATAAGTTTGAAGGAACCAACATGTTTGCTCAGAGGTAATATGGACATGGCAATCATTAGGTTCAAATGATAGAATCCTCCTACTCAGAGGTATTTATGGACGTGGTAGGAATGATCCTGGGGGATACGCTGAACAAATCAGAGGTAATGTGGACGTGGAAGTTCTGCGATCAATGTACGACAACACAGGAGTTGTTTGTACGGGATGTTTACTCAGAGGTAATATAGACGTGGTAAACATGAAGGATAGCGTAAGCTTTACGAAATGTAAGGTTCCGCTTTGTAGGATGTAGAGAGACAACTCAGAGGTAATGTGGACGTGGTTATCTTTCTACGGAAGGATGCCACGGAACAGCTGGGTTCCGGAAGCGATTGATTTTGTGAAAAGAGGTTGTTTGGGGAAATACATGTCTTGGAGGATGTCAAGAATAGTACTTCTTTAGGAACTTGCCGTTGATGGGCATCATGAACAAGTCCCCATTGGGTTTGGCGAGCCGGTAAGCACCGTTTGAGTATACCGTCTCGATGATGAAGGGTCCTTCCCATTTGGGCTCGAACTTCCCTGGTGTCTTGTGAGCTAACACCATTGGCCTTCTGACTGCTAAAACCAGGTCGCCAACTTGGAAAGTTCTTTGCTTGACCTTCTTGTTGAAAGCCTGTGATATACGGGCTTGGTAAAGTTCGATGCATTGTTGAGCTAGGAGACGCTTTTCGTCAAGTGCCTCCAGTTCCCGCAGACGACGACGTTGATTGTCTTCTTCTGTGAGATCGTTTGTGATTGCCACGCGGAGCGAAGGTATCTGTATCTCGAGAGGCAGTACTGCTTCGCTCCCGTAGACCAGAGAGAATGGAGTGTTGCCTGTTGGGGTCCGTACCGTTGTGCGGTAGGCCCAAAGGCATTCGCCAAGCTTTTTGTCCCAGTCGCATTTGTTGGATGACACGACCTTTTTGAGCAGCCTGACGATAGTTTTGTTGAACGCCTCGGCCAATCCGTTTGCTGCCGGATTGTAGGCGGTTGAGGCTATGTTTTGAATACGATTCTTGTCACAGAACCTGCTGAAAATGTGGCTGACAAACTGAGGACCATTGTCATGGATGATCCGCCGGGGTACTCCGAAACGGTAAATGACATGGTGTTTGATAAAGCTGACCACCCTGGAGCTTTTTACTTCCGCTAGTGGGACTGCTTCCGCCCATTTGGAGAAGTAATCGGTGATGGCCAGGATGAAGCGGTGTCCTCTCGATGAAGGAGGGGTGATTGGCCCTACAATGTCCATGTCCCAGGCTTCGAAGGGCCAGGAGGCGACTGTAGGATGTAGAGGTTCAGATGGTGTATGTATGAAGTCTGCATGAAGTTGGCATGCATGGCACTTCTTAGCATATTCCACTGCGTCGGCAACCATGGTTGGCCAGTAGTAGCCCATACGTCGCAGTCGATCTTGTAACTTAGGACCTGGTTGGTGAGCTCCGCAAGTTCCGTCATGAGCTTCTCGAAGAACTTCGGCTGCTTCTTCGTTAGACAGGCATTGAAGGAGAAGCCCGTCGAAGGAGCGTCGGTACAGCGTTTTAGTGGCTGTATCGTAGTAGAATCGAAGAGAGCGTCTCCTGACTGAGACGGCTTCCTTCGGGTCCTCTGGAAGGATTTCGTAGACAGCGAAGTCGATGAACGGGAACCTCCAGTCTCGGACATTAACCCCAGTGTTTGTCGGCATGGCGTGAGCCATTTGCAAACATAGGTTGTTTCTGGGACAAATCAAGTCTCGGCCAGTTACCGTGACATAGTGTTGAGTCCCAAGGGGCGCGGCCAATGAGGCTGCGAGGCCAGCCAGAGCGTCAGCCTCCAAGTTTTGTAGGCGGGGTACATGTTCGATGAAGAACCCAGTGAAGGTTGAAATGATGTTCAATGCAACTTCATGGTAAGGGATCAAATCTTCATGGCGAACCTCGTATTGCCCCCGAATCTGGTTTACGACGAGTTTCGAGTCGCCGTAGGTTTCCAGATGATCCACCCCCAGCTGTTGTGCTAGATGGAGTCCCATGACGAGTGCATTGTACTCAGCAACATTGTTGGAGCACGGCTTCGAAAGGGAGTATGCGCGCTGGATGACCAGCTGATCGGGGGAGACTAAGACTACCCCCACTCCTGCGATGATTTGGCCGTTGGGGCCCGTTCTTGAAGCGCCATCGAAGAACATCCGCCAAACGGGGCTTCCTTCAGTGACGTTTGATTCTTGGACTTCATCCGGGATATCTTCATAGAGTTTTGAAGATTCTGGGATGGGGTGTGCAGCTAAAAAGTCAGCCAGAGCCTGACCCTTGACCGCCTTCTGCGAGACAAACACCATGTTGTATGGCGTTAGTAGGATCGCCCATGTAGCCAGCCGGGAGTTTAATGACCCTGGCTTCGTCATGAGAACTCTGAGCGGATTGACTCGGGAGATGACGTGAATTGTCTGGCCCGAGACGTAATGACGAGTCTTCTGAATGGCAAACACCAAAGCCAAGCACTCCTTTTCAACGGGGTTGTACCGGTGTTCGGCCCCGATGAGTGTTCGACTGAGGTAGTAGATTGCTTGTTCGTAGCCTGCATCGCTGTTTTGAGCCAGTAAAGCACCGAGGGAATGATCCATGGCACGGACGTAGAGGAGGAATGGTTTGCCGGCGACAGGTGCCACTAGGACTGGCGGGCTTGTCAAGTAAGCCTTGATATCGTCGAAAGCCTTTTGGCACTCCTCTGTCCAGACGTAAGAGACTCCCTTCTTCATGAGCTGAGTAAAGGGTTGACATTTACCGGAGAGGTTTGCTATGAACCTCCGGATGTATGCCAAACGTCCCTGTAAGCCCCGAAGTTCTCGAAGGTTCTTCGGAGGGTCCATGTTGAGGATGGCTTTAGTCTTCTCGGGATCGACATGAATGCCTTTTGCCGTGATGACAAAGCCCAAGAATTTGCCGCTAGAAACCCCCAGGAAGGATTTAGCGGGGTTCATTTTGAGTTGATGTGCCCGCATGAGATCGAAGACCGTCTTTAGGTCCTGTAGGTGATCTCTTTTGAGGCGGCTCTTGACTGCGATGTCGTCAACATAGCACTCAACTGTCTTACGAAGATGTTGACGGAAGATGGTGCTCATAGCTCGCTGGTACGTTGCACCGGCGTTCTTCAAGCCGAAGGGCATTACTGTGTAGCAGAAAACACCTTTCGGAGTCCTGAATGACGTGTGTTTTGCGTCATCGGGGAACATCTTGATTTGATTGTAGCCTGAATACCCGTCCATGAAGGACATGCGTTCAAAGCCACATGTGTTGTCGATCATTACATCGGTGATTGGGAGCGGGAATTCATCCTTTGGGCAAGCAGAGTTGAGATCCCTGAAGTCGATACAGACTCGTATCTTCCCGTTCTTCTTGGTGACAGGGACGACGTTGGCTACCCAGTCCGGGTGTTGTTCCTCACGGATGAAGCCACTGGTCAAGAGTTTGTCCACCTCCTGATCAATGGCGTTCATGATGTCCGGGCGGAAGCGTCGCTGTTGTTGTTTGATAGGTTTGGCATCTGGTAAGATGTTCAACCTATGCATCGCGATCTGTGGATCGAGACCCGGCATGTCTTCGTAGCTCCAGGCGAAGACGTCGATATACTCCTTAGCCAGTTGGACTAAAGATTCTCGGTCTTCTCCTTCCAAGCTTTTGCTGATAAAGATGGGTTTAGAAGAAGACCCATCCCCGAGGTCGATCTGCTCGACTTCGTCTTCGGTGGGAGGTTCTCGTAACTCAAAACGAGACTCCCATTGTTCTCCTAGGCGTTGAGCCCAGGGTTCTTCTTCGAAGGGTTCCGGCGGTTGGTCCTCGCCTTCATCCTTCTGAGGTTGCGCCGATGTCATGTTAGCTGACAGCACTTTCCTGAAGACTGATCCGATACTGGTATCGGAATCCCACGTCGATGCTTCAGACGAGTTGGAATGTTCTATGTCTTCTGCGTCTGAACTCTCTGGAGTTGATGGCGGCGTGACATAGCCTAACCCCTGTCGAGTCCGATTATAGTAATCCTGTGGCTTTCCATTGGGCATCGAAAGCCGGACAGGGAGATGCCGACCCTTGCCGTAGTTTAGGCCTTTATTACTTTTCAGGTCGTAGCCCATCTTTTGGATGATGTGCTTAGCCGCATCCGTGTACCGATAGGCTTGTACTCTGCCGGTATCAGGTTCGGGCTCGATTGACGGGAGGTCCCGACGACGCTCGATTTTGCCCGAGATGATGGTACCTTCGTCTCGGCTTCGTGGAGGGACTATGAAGACTCCTTGAGACGGGACTATTTGATTGTGGTAGACGGTCGTTACTTGTGTTTGCAACGACCGTAGAGCGTTGTCTAATGTATACATGGCATTCCAGTGTGGAAGACAAGAATAATTGAAAGACACTCTATTATTGATAAAGTACGAGATTTTATCCCGTGGGATTACATTGTCGAAGGAGGGTGCGTCTACATCAGCAGAGATATATTCGCCAAGCTCCTCGTCTGTAAGCACTGGGGCCGGATCAGGAGAGTCCTCCACCGCTCTGACTTTGGGGTCTGAGAGGGTTATGTGAGCCCTCTCCGGCATCTTGGATGACTGCGACGGCTTGCCTTTAAGACGCCCCTTGAGGGATGCCTCAGTTGCGCCTTCGATGAGTGGCGCCTTCCCTTGTAATTTTACCACCAGGGGAGCCGCTGTTTGTGGTGGCTTCCCCTTGAGGCGTATCTTCAGGGGAGCTTCGCGAGCTGGCGCTTTTCCTGATAGCTTGATGCTCATTGGAGGCGCCTTCTGGGGTGGTCTCCCCTTCAGACGGATTTTCAAGGGGGCATCAGGAGTCACTTCGGGCTCCAAGTCCGGCTCTGTTGCCGTCTCTGCTTCATCATCGGCGTCGTTGGCTTCCTCCTCGTCAAGTGGCTTGTACAAGTCAGAATCGGTAAAGTAGGCCTCAATCCCTTTGAAGGGATCGATATCTGCAAACTCCGTCCGGATGACGCCGTTGGTGGATACATATTTCATGCATTGGTGGAGCGTGGAGGGCACCACCATGTACTCATGTAACCATGGTCATCCGAGTAAGATGTTGTAGTTGACCTCGGCATCTACCACATAACAAGTCACCTCAGTTTTGAGGCTGCCGATGTGACACTTCAGCCGGATCTTGCCCAGTGGCTCGCTCTTGCTGGCGTTGAAACCGCTGATGGTCGTATTGGAGGGCGCCAGCCGGTGCATTGGGATCCCCAACTTTGATAGCAGCGCCTTTGGAATGATGCTTGGGGAAGACCCCTGATCGATCTGAATCCTGCTCACCTTTACCGAACCGATGTACCCTGTGTAATACAACGGTCGGTTATATCAGTGATGCTTGAGCAGCATGTCTTGTTGGGTGAAGGTTATGTTTGGGATAACTTCATCCGCACAATGACAGTGTGTACAAGTAGCTGGGAGGTCTTCAGGCTGCTTGACCTGACTGAGAAAGGATTCGGCATCCTTCAGAGCTTCGCAGAGAGCTTCTCGGGAGTCCTTGGAGAGACGCAGGAGCTCGAACAAAGACAAGCGTGCAGGAGTACTGGCCAGTTGTGCCAGAATGTCAAGATTGTGGGGCTTGGCTAGCCCCGAAGCATTTTCTTTCCGCAGAGGTCTGTCGAAACGGGCCTCCACTTGCTTTTGTTTATTGGCTGCCGAGGGCTTGGATGGACCCTCCTCAGGGATGGTGCCAGGAGGCACCACTTCGGCGGCAGTTTCACCGGGCTGGGAGTTCTGTTGTGCACGTGTCTGCACAGGAAGCGCCTCTTCCGTTGAAGAAGAGACCATGCGGCAAGACTTGATCTTCCTGCCTTTTGCTTTGGAGGTAGGGCGTACCTCCGGTTGAGTTACCTCGGAGACGAGGTCGGGGTGAACCCAGAGGACCTCTCCTCGAGATGTGGTGAGTGGGACAAGTCCACTCACATTGTCACGGGTGGGTGGCAAATTCACCACCTCCATTGTCGCCTTAGGGATGGGGACGACGCCATCTTGTGTGGTAGTCGGCGGCAAGGTGCCGAACTGAAGTGACACCATATTAGCTGACACCGTCTTCTCTTCGTAGTCGACGGAGATTACATCCGCATTGATCATGCGCTGGATGTAATTTTTGAGGACGTAGCAGTCCTTAGTCGGGTGTCCGACAAACCGATGGTAGTGACAGTACCTCGGGTTGTCCACTTTCCTGACTTCATCGGGCCGCTCCGGGTCCGGAAGCTTGATCTTGTCACCCTGCTTCAGTATCTCAAAGAGTTGCAGGGTGTCGTCATCATTGAATGAATACACCTCCTTGGGTCTCGGTGCCAGTGGAGGCTTTTGAGTAGGCGCAGATGCGCCCTTCGAGGCATTAACAGTCAATGCCTGTTTCCCCTTTGTTTCTCGTCCGGAGTTGTTGGTTGCGGACTTTTTCCCCTTATCGTCAAAGGCGGGGAAGCTAACACCCAGAAGACGTGCATTGGCCGCCTTCTTCTCTGCAGCTTCAGCTTCAATGATTAGGGAGCTCCAGTCGGGGGGGGAGTAGAGTTAAGCCAGAGCTTTACTGCAGGCAGCATGTTCATACTGCAAGCGGAGAGAAGCGCATGTTCTGGCATGCCTGGAGGTAGCCTGAAGCAGGCCTGACGGAAGCGTTCGATGAATGCCCGAACCGTTTCCTTGTCCTTCTGGCGTATCTCAATGAGAGACGCCATCGTCGTGTCCTTCCCACCGTCGTAGAAGCGGTCGAGGAAGAGGCGTGTCAGGTCGTCGAAGGACGATATGGAATTATCGGGGAGGCTGCAGTACCAGTCATACGCCACCCCTTTCAGGGCCCCAACAAAGATGCTGGTGAGGAGCGCGTCCTCCTTTGGAAGATGCCCTGTCTGCGACTGGAAGTACGTCAGGTACCGTCGTGGAGAGTCCTTCCCGTCATACGGCGTGAGTGTTTGTGGTTTATACTTTGGGGGATAAACCACCTTGTTCCACTCAAGGGGATAAGGCTGGGGAATGCCCATCTTCTGGCGCTCCTCCTGCCTGTTCTTGGACTCGAAGCGCTTCCGCAGATCTTTGATCATTTCGACCACGTCCTCCGTGGAGCTAGGAGTCGGGGAAGGAGGTACTACCTGGAGTGGAGCGTTTGAGGGCTCCGATGTCCGGGGTGCTTCTGTGTCTGAGGGTGTCCGCTGGAGGGGCACACTCGACTCTCCATTGGCTCCTGGGTCGGGACCATTTGAAGGTGTCCTGATCAAGGCCGACCGCATCTCAAACACTGCTTGAGTCAGTGCTTGCATTGAGGCAGAGAGGGTTTTGAGTCCTCCCTCTAGCGAGTCTATGCGCTGGACAATGTCCTGTGGCGGCGCATCAGTCTCAAGATCACCCCCGGTCATGTATACTGTCATGACACGGCCGAAAGTGGATGGATTAGTTGAGGCTTCGCTCTCAGCCTCGCTCTCATGTGGGGGAGTGACTTCTCCTGGTGTTTGGCCACCCCCAGCCACATTCTGGAGTTCGTCTTCGACAGGCGCATCTGCAAGGGCCTGACTGCCCTCAGCTCTGTCTTGAAGGGCCTCTTCGTTTTCAGCACTACCCCCGACGGTGTCCTGGAGGACATCGTCCTTTTGAGGGGCTTCAGGGAGGCCATCTTCGCCTTGATGAAGATCCGCCGCAGCTGTGCTTTGGACATCTTCGTCTTCGGAAGGAGGCTCGACAAGGGTCTGGCTACCCCCAGCTTCCTCCAAGGACTTCTTCCTCGACCGAGTGCCTTCGAACACTCCAGAGGTCGTGACAGCTGCCTTGGTTTTCCTCGGCTGGCTTTTGGATGAAGACGAGGAATTGGCAGTCGTCTTCCGGACAGATGAGGAATTGGAGATCACGTTGCATGACGCAATCTTTAGTTCCTCTTCTGCTGACACCTTCGTCCCAAGGCGATGTCGGAGGGGTGTCGATGATTGTAGCCGTTGGAAGACCGACTGCTTTGGCGGTACTGCCGTCTTGCAACAGCAGTTGATGGTGACCACTGCACAAGTGTGCCCCGTGAGAGGCGCATCGTGCTTGTTGGTCAACTCTCCTGACCGGCGCTTGTGAGTGATCACGTTGCGCAAGTCATTGGAGGAGAGTGCTACCCTCACACCCCTCTCAGGCGCATGGCAGGGCCAAGCGCCGGGGTGGTCGGGTGAGTGCTGCGCCCCCTGATCTAATACCAAGCAGGCATCACGATCAGTAGTGGGGGAACCACAGCATTTGAAGTGACTTGAACGGACCTCGAACGCACAACCAGAGGAGGCGCGGGAGTTCAAGACCACAGAGTTTGCCTCTCTCGGCTTGGTTGTGCACGCAGTGAATGCGCCCAAGCGAGATGAGGACTTTGAAGGTCGACTCGTTGTCGGTGCAGAAGCACTTGAGTCAACCTTGTACAGCTTGCCATCGGCAGCGCGCGTGATTGTAAGCGCGTGCCTCTGGCCGGCTGCTGGCATAGCACGTTTGTGGCGCATGGCCCGTGCCGCCTTGGATTTCTTCGTACCAGCCCGCTGGGGCGCATAGTACTCAGCATCCAAATTCTCCTCGCCATTACAGCGAGTGAGTCTGTCAAAGACAGAGGCTCTTTGTGGCGCATCAGAAGTGATGCGCGGGGCATTGGCTGCGCCCCTGCTCCGTCGACGTATCTTCCTCGCCTGAGAGGAAGATGGCTGGGGAATGTGGTCAGCCGTACGCTTCCCCGAGAGATGTGCTGCATCAGCGAGCGCACCTTGACTGCTGAGGACGTCAGCAGGAAGGGAAGGCTGGACGGGCGCATCCCCTTCGACGGTGGTGCCCGAGGCGTCGACTTTGCGCACCCAGACTGCGCGGGTCTTCTTCGACTTCGACAGCCGCTTCGAAGGACTCGCACTTCCTTCAGAAATGAACTCCTCGTACGCCTGTTGATTGAGGCGCACTACCAGCGTCTTGTGGGAGGAGCCCACCTTCACGTCGTCGGCCTATGACACGACTTTCTCGGTAGAGGAGAAAGAAGTCCCCAGCAGAGTCGCCAGCTTGTTTGCCATTAAAATTGTTTTGATTGAAATCTTAATACAAACAGAACAGTGATACAATATAGGACTTAGATGTAGTCCTAGGAGTACACTTTTGTTTAAGCTGGGTCCTTAGTGCCAATGGAGCGAGTGGTAATGCGTTGACTCCGTTGACCGGCTGACGGCGGTTATCGGTTCTCTGAAGGTATTGATTGCTCTGGGTGCTGGAGCTTGCTGAGAGGAGGAAGACGTTGAGTGTCTAGAACTGCCTCTCCGGTGATTCTCTGTGAGTCTTGTGTTCTGAGTCTCTGTGTCTGTGTGAAGGGGATGATCCTTCTATTTATAGTTTTGCAGGCTGGCTGCTCATGCGCGCATGTAGGATGCGCCGGTGTGGGGACGCCACGTGGAGGTTGCTGATGGAGGCGCATGGATGCTGCGCCCTGATCGAGGGGGAGAACTCTTCATACTGCTGTTGTGAGCCGGCACGAAGCAGAGGGAAGATCTTTCCGTTGCTGAAATCTCGGATGAGTTGAGTCAAAGGACACGTGTCGTCGTCTCATGGTTCGAAGATCTCGGATTTGGTGGAGAGGAGTGATCTGGTGAGCTGCGCCTTGGATTGGGCACAGGAGGAGGCTGCGGCTCATAACCTTTAGGAGTTATAAACCATTTAGAGCGCATGGCTTTTGAGGCGCATGCAGGTGACCTTCCTTCTGTCTTTCGGGATCAGAGATCAGTCTGGGGCGCATGGCTTTTGAGGCGCATGCAAAACTTCAACCGGAGACTCTTCTTCTGTCTTTAGGGATCAGTGAAGGGTCTGAGGCACATGACTTTTGAGGCGCGTGCTGGTTTGGACGCATGGCCGTAGAGGCGCATGCGGGTGGCCACGTGGCAGTAGCCGTCGGAATAGAGTCATGATGATGCTGACGTTGCCGACGCTTCGTTTTCTGAATAAAGCTGTCAACTGTTCAGACTTTGGGAGGCGTGCTGCCAACTCTGTCAGTTCAGCATTTAATGTTGGTGACGTTCGATGGACAGCTGAGTGGGCGCGTCGGTTGGCGTTCCACTCGGTATGGAGATGTGTGGGGGCGCACCCTCTATAATGCGCCGAGTACTGTAGGGCGCGTCTGTGTGATGCGCCTGATGCCGAAGGGCACGTCCGTGTGATGCGCTGTCTGGCTGGCGCATCGGACATGTCTTTTAATGATGCGGCTGTCTCGCTCTTCGAGTGCTATAAATAGCCGTTTGGCTGAATTCGAGGCGTCCGGTTCATCCATTTAATGTAAATTCATTACACGGAATTCGGAGGGCCATCCACTTGGCGCGTGGGTTTGATCTGCCCGGCCTATAAATAGTGGCATGGAGAGAAGGTTTGCTTCTCATTCCCTCACGTACTTCCAACATGAACTTGAACATGCGGGTGCATTCTGTTGACGAAGTGCTCCCGAGGGTAAAAATGAGACGCTGTGTTGTCTTTGATGCACTTGAAGGTGACTGTTACATCCAAAAGACGGAGTCGAGGGCTTCTGAGGCAGGCGGAAGGTGCCTGTTGCATCCAAAGATAGGGATGCTCGAGCCTCGTCTCTGTTATTCCGGAAGAGCCGTAGATCGGAATGGCGGTGCAAGGCTCTCTCTTCCTGCAAAGTGGGGTTTCCCCACTTTGATCGTGTCGAAAGCTGCTCCTTTAGCCGCGGTTTCGATCACGGTCTTCCTTCGGCTTTGGAGGCTCTTTCGAAGCCTCCCCTGGCCACAGCATTTGCAGTGCTCTTCTCTTCCTTGGTTCCAGCCAGAGGGTTAAATGCTTTGTGTATCGAAGCATTTATCGGGCGAGCCTGGTTGGAAGAGCGGCACATAACTGGGCTCTGCTCGGCCAGGTGAGCCTGGCTGGAAGAATTTGGCTGAAGGGATGCACATAGCTGGGCCGGATGCACATAACTGAGCTGCTGAAGAGATGGCGGGATGCGCCTGGATGGAGGCGCATAGTATCTGCTGCGCCTCACTGGTGGCGCATGGTGAAGCTGCGCCTATCTGAAGGCGCATGGTGGCCGCTGCGCTTATCTGAAGGCGCACGGTGGCCGCTGGCTGTAGGCTTAGGATCTTTCCTTTGTAGAATTTCTCCTTTGTACAACCTTTTCTAGACATGTAATAGACTTTTATATATAAATAAAAAGTCCTTCTTCAAATGTCTATACTTATTGATTTCGCTGTGAAATTCTTCGTCTGAGTTCTAGCGCATGTAGTGTCTGGCGCATGGGCTTTCTGGTTGTGAAATTCCATACTTCTACAGTGCCCAAGTCCAATGTCCAAGTACATTGTATCGTGTTCGATACCAATATATAATGTGCTCGTATCCAAGTCCAATGTATCGTATATATATGTGTCCAACACCAAAATCTAAATTTATATTGCCCCCTCCCCACATCACAAATACATTAACTTAAATAAAATAGCAATGTGGGATAGGATTTACCTTCGACGGATGATAGAGAAGGGTCTGCCCGGAGGGGGCATCTGTACGAGGGTGGACATCGAAGTAGGAGGGAGGGCGTCTGTACGTTTACATGTAGATTTTGGACTTATTTTTACATATTAAAAATTAGTTTCTATTAACAATTAATTATAAATAATTATTATTAAATTAGTTTTTGATACAAATAGTTCTATAAATACTTGTAGTAGCCCAAAAATTGTGAAAACTTAATACCTTTCCTAATTTGCACTAATTAACCAATGAAAAATAGCAACTTGGTATTTAGAGGCCTCCAACTATTAAAACGAGCGAATGTGAGGCATGCCTCATTAATGCTCTATTTTCTTAATAAATAAAATAAATTGTATTTAATTAATATTAAATCCTATTAAATTATGAAAAAACTTGTGATTTTATCCTATTCAAACTTATTTTGATGTGTATTACCTTTATATAAATATTGCATTAGACTTTATGATCAAGGTTAGGAATAGTGTGCCATGATTTTGTGACCCGAACCTAGTGTAACTTGACATAGTTAGAGAGCACAACACCTAGTTAGCACTTAACCTTTAAACTAAGAAACATTAGACCATCTCCAATGGGGGTTTCTATCTTCCCTATTTCTATGGAAGAAATCCATTTTAGAAAAAACTTCTCCCAATGGTGATTTCTATCACCATTTCTATCCTAGGTGGCAATGATGTAGGATAGAAACTTTCTAGGAGGGTTTCTACATGTAGAAACTCTCATACAAATTCTCCTCTCTCTCATGACAATTATTATTGGGCCCCACACCATTAAATTGATCATTTTAGTATGTGACACATATGATAGAAATGGAGAACCATTGGAGAGCATTTTTATATGTCTACAATTTCTATGTAGAAACTCTTCCAACTAAGATAGAAATCTCCTTAAAGTACAATGCCAAGTAGGATAAGAACTCAATTTTAGAAATCACCATTGGAGATGGTCTTATATCTTGTTACACCTTAAGGAATTTGGACATCAAATCAACATTTAACATCAATTCTTCGGTAAATCAAGGCAAGTACATTACAACATACAAAACTGTACATGATACGATTTGCATGATTCTGTTACCAATTGTATCTTCTTTTTATTGCAATTGTCCTTAAATTCCAAGATTGCAAGTATAACATGCACTACAAAAATTTGTCAGATTAGCGACGTTCTAAAACGTCGCTAAACTAGGCCCAAACGTCGCTAAACTAAATTAGCGACGTTTTCAGCGACGTTCAATAAACGACAGAAAAAAGCATGTCACTAATCGAGAAAACGTCGCAAAACGTCGCTAGGGCGACGTTAGTTAGCGACGTTTATAACGTCGCTAATTTGCGACGTTATTTGCAACGTTTTCAAGTGATCGCCGATTAGCGACACATTAGCGACGTTCTTGCGACGATGTGGTGGCATCAGATTACTTGCCACGTCAACACTTTAGCGACGTTTTTAGCGACATTTATATTCGTCGCTAAAGTTTAGCGACGAATATAAACGTCGCTAAAAACGTCGCTAGATTGAAAAAAATTTTTAAAAAAGAATCCAGAATGCAAATGTACAATCCAAACTACAGAATCTAATCCCTAGGTTCGCCGACCCCTTCGGTGGAACACTCAACACCGGCCCGCACAATACAATCCAGAATAGACCAAAACTAATTGATCGTCTCCTCAAGCCTCTCGGAACATCACAATATGCATCACACATCACACAAACAAATATACATCACAATATGCATCACACAGCAAGCTATACCAATATACTTCACACACAAGAAAACAAATATCCATCACAATATCCAAAAGGAGATATATCCATCAAAATAAATATCCATCACAATATCCAGATGAGATATATCCATCAAAACAAATCCAGTCAATATATGTATCTATTATCGTCTATGCTGGGCAGATAGAACTCCCTCAGCCAGTGCGCATAAGGAGGATCCGCGGCAGCTAGATCAATATCCAGAGGAGATGGATGACTGGAACTCCCGGTGGAAGTGCCCTGTGGTGCCGCCTCCTCCTTCACAGCTCCCTCGGCTTTAGGAATTACTTCTGGAGCAGCTCTCTCGGTGGAACTGCCCTCTGGAGCTGGAGCCACCTCCTCTTTCACAGCCATCTGTGCCTCCCTCAAGCGAGATCCTCGGGTCTTAGGTGCCATCTGTGAGAACGGGTGCCATCTCGTTTGAGTACATTTTCAAAACCAGATAAAATACAGAAAATTCAATTTTTTTGCCAAGTGTGAGAACGGATGGCTCAGAACACAACCCAAAATTCATTCTAGCATACATTAGTGTGAATCATCTATGTTCTGTACATATGGTGTAGTATATGTTCTTATCGTATCTAGTATCTGAAGAATGTAACAGAATCAAGATGAACTCACATAATGTAATACTAAGACATCATCTACTACTATATAAGATATAGTGATAGGTTGTCATATCATCATTGCCGAGGGATGAGGGTCGGAGGACAGTCAACTTTATCTACGGCTACATAGGTTCTGTCTCGCCAGTCGAATGGCTGCAGGAACTATGTCCTGATTAACATGTCGTACCATAGTTTCTGCCTCACCAGTCGAATGGCTGCAGGGACTATATGTCCCGATCACCATGTTACCAATTAACCAACCAACAAAACTACTTGTACAAATATCGGCACTATCGGTGCGTTCGAATCGGAGTATCACATTTTTTGTTGTCGAAAAACAAATAATTATTACTAAATTATTAAATTTTTTGGCACTATCGGTGCCCCTGACCAAGCCCCCCTCCCCCCCTACACCACCCCTAACCCTAACCTGAACCCTAATCCTCCCCTCCCCCCTGCTCTCCTCCCCAGCCGCCCCCACCCCCCTGCTCCCCTCCCCCAGCTGCCTCCACCCCCACTGCTCCCCTCCCCAAGCCGCCTCCACCCCCCGGCTCCCTTCCCCCCTACCCACACATACCCACCCCTAACCCGAACCCTAACCCTAGCTCCCCTCCCCCAGCCGCCCTCGTCCCCCCTGTCCCATCCTCCAGCCACCCCCCACCCACCCCCCAACCACCAGCATTACCCCTGCCCCTCCCCCCGAGCCACCCGCACCCCCCAACCACCAACAACTGTGAGACCCGTCTCACTGTATCGGTATTTTATACGGATACGTGTTTTAATTTGAGCCGTATTTCGTATTTATCGATTTACGTGATACTTTAAAAAATTTCTAAGTGTAGAATTTCATGACTTGGTTTAACCTGGACTTGGTTTTATATTGTTCGGTTCCACTTTGACTTGGTTTGATTTAGTTTGGTTTCTCATGAGATGAGGTGTATGGTTTAGATTTAGTGGAGAGGAATGAATGGTGGAGATTGCTTGGGCTTGTTATATAAGCCACCTACCACTCTCTCTTTCTCCTCCATTATTTTCATTTTATTCCATCTTCATCTTCTTCCTCCAGCCCAAGGCAAGTACACCTTGCCGAACCTTGAACAAATTTATTTCTGTTTGTTCCATCTTCTTTCTTGCATGATTCTAAGCATCTTTAGAACTTGAAATTTTTGGTTTTACCGAGTGGATTGTTGTAGATCTAGCTTTGTGGTATTTTCGATTTTTCCTGGGTTTTGATCTGTCAAACTTGCATATTTTGCTAGTTGATGGTTTCATGTTGTAGAGAATTTCATTCTACCCCGAATTGACCTATGGAAGTCCGAAATTGGACTCCGGTTGGAAGTTTGGTGGTATGGAGAAGCCATGGCATTTTCTATGAATTTCTTCTCAGTTGGCGAATGTTGCTGGCTTGCATTTGTTTCGACCGCAGGAGTCTTGCCTAGCCGCATGGGCATGGCAGCATTAAATATTTTCTGACATGATGGCACTTAATAGCAAGCAATTAGTTTTGCATGCATTATTTAATGCAATATTAAAAGTCTGCCGCATGTGGCATTTGGTTGTAGCCGCATGAGCTTGAAATAATAGATGCATTAAATAATGCATGGCCTTGGGTCTCCAGCCGCATGCTTATTCAATGCATTATAATAATGCATTATATCATTAGGCCAGCCGCATGACCCATTGGAGGAATGCAATTAAGGCATTCATACTTGAAATGTATATTTTTCCATGCATAGCCGCATAGGCATAGGAAGAGAGCAATTAATGCATTCATTCTTAAATGCATATATTTTAAATGCATTTTCCTTAAGACATTTTCTAAGCCAGCCGCATGAGAAGTCCCTACTCAATATTTTAATGTATTATAATAATACATGGAATAGAGCCGCATGCCTTTCTTACAATTAATGCATTTAAATGCATTATAATAATGCATTACAATAACCAAGCATTAGTAGCAGTCGCATAGGCTTCTGAGGGTTAAACGCTTATTGCATTTAAGTCCTTGTATTTATTAGTTAATGTTTCATGCACTTTAGTCCCCTATAAGTTTTACTTTTATGCATTTTAGTCCCTTAATGCATTAAATGCATTTAAGTCCTAAAGTGAGCCGCATAGGCTCTGATAGTTTAAATGCCTTATTGCATTTAAGACCCTATCTAATACTTTATTGTATTTAAAACCCTACCTTATTACTTAAAGCTTTATGCAATTAAGGCTTTAATAATTGTATTTAATGCTTTAAATGTCCTTCCTTGGCATCAACCGCATGGCCATTATTTCTTTATTATTATTTGTTGTACTTTCATGCAAGCAAATGTGAGGGTGAGCCGCATGGACATTTATAGCATTAGAAATTGCTTGATGCAGAGCCGCATAGCCTTTGGCCATTAAATATTATTATTTCTTGCATGTTGTATTTTTGCATGAAATCTAATGTGAGCCGCATAGGCTCCCTTCCTCCACTCTATAATATTTTGGCCACGTGAGCCACTCTTTTACTGGCAGTCATCATTTCATTGTTTGGCCACGTGCCCATTTTTCCATTGTTTTGCTTGCAAAGTGGAAGCTTGCATTCATTACGGGTCCCACTCTCTTTGTCTTTTCTGATTGCGGAAATGTTTCTTGCTGGCATTTAATTTTGGAGCCGCATGGCCTCCCACCCATCCTTGGCCGCATGGCCCCTTTTTGTTATTTTCTGGCCGCATGGGTGGCCTCCCACTTTCTATGACCGCATAATTGTTCTCCCACTTTTGGACCGCATGGGTCCCACTTTGATTGTTTAAATGTTTTATTTGTCTAAATTGTGGTCAGAATTTCTTCCCACTCCCAACATGAAAGTTGTAGAGTTTCTCCTTGGCTTCAAGAATATATATATTATATATATATTATTATTTAATTATGTAAGTTTCTTTCCTCCTTGATAAATGACATGACTGATAGTGACCCGTCGTGGTGCACTCCTGACAAGATAACTTGACCTGACAAATTTGACATGATATTCTTGACATGATAACTAGACATGATAATTCTTGATAGTGGCCCGCCGTGGCGTACTCTTGACATGATAAACCTGACATGATATTTTTCGAAATGCTGTTGCGACGGCTAACACGACATGACAAGATTGAATAACTTGGACACTGTGGACGATTGTGCTTGTGCAAATAAATCCGTCTTGTCTTGCATCATGTCTAGGATGGGGATCCCTGAGTACCACGGTCAGGGGCACCCACTAAAATCGACTAAGGCTAATCACTAGAATAATCCAGTAGTCATGAAAAGATTTTTCAGCTACAGGCAATCACGTTATCTGGGCGCCCCACTTGGGATCTGTAGCCTGCCGTCGAGTAGGGCACATTTCCAGCACACTGTTATGTGTTGCACTCTCTAAGTCACCTAAGGGTACATGCGTTTCCTGGACGATGTACCCACTTGAGTTCAACCCCTAATTGCGTCCGGATAGCCTGGATGGTCTGCAGGGCTTGTGGCTGTGGAATAATCTCATTGCATCTTGTTAGTAACTATGTTTGTGATAACCCTAGCTAGTTAATGTAGAAAACCGTAGGCAATGATTGGCCGTGAATGTTGGATGGAGTTCAGTATGTCCAGTCTTGTCTTGATCTTGTACATGATTGTTACATGTCCTGTTTTCTTATTTTATCTTGCCGATAAATGGTGGGAGAAACCAAGTTCCGTTCAGACGAAGGGTTACAACCCCGGTCCTTGTTTGGTTTACGGGTTGTAACCTGGTTATCTGAATAGTCCCATGGTTATCTCATCGTATATCACATTTCCCAGTTCTATTTATTTAACATGTTCTCCAGTTTACTTTATGCTCAATGATGAATTACTTACTGTCTTCCTATGTTCGGGATAAGTGCATTGGTACTGTTCGAATCTCGATCCTCTTTTACTTATTGCTTTCTCTCCTTGTTGATTGCCTATGACTGCTGGTTTTAAGTTCATAGTTCGGCCTCCTTTGTGGTACTTGCTATTTGGGGTCTGACCCTACTGGTTTTGCATGGCCAGGTTCTGATAGAAGAGCCCGAAGGATCTACCGCACCCTCCACTCGACGGTGACCAGCCGGAGCACCAGAGTACCTCAGTGGGCTCTTCTTCATTCTCCCACTGATATGTAAATTCTCTTCTTGTAACGTTTAGCCCCGAGCACGTGTTTAGCTCGTGTTTTGGTATTTTCCTTGATATTGTAGCCTACGGGCATAAACATGATATGTGTATTCTAGACTATAGCTAGTCCTTATCATGTACGACTATTACTCTAGCTAGTCATCAGCTTTGTGGTACTAGCTTCATGATCATTCATGTATATATGGTTCGGGATGCCTTACTATTGTATGTATGATGATCGTACTCCTTGCTCTTGTATAATTGTCTGTGATTGATATACCTAGGATTGTTAAACCATAGGATTGACTGATGGCTTGTAGAGTAACCCCCATGTCTTGACAGCTTATACGTGATTTCAGAGTATTAACGTACTTTGGGATTACGTAGCTGGCTATGTCTGCCCCCGCTCTCCAGTATTCTGGTTCTGGGGCGTGACATGGTTTTAGTGGTGGCCCATGCAGGTCTCGATTTTCAGATTTGTGGGGGTTACCATGTTTAGATATCTCAATCACGACTACCCTTATTGATCTCCTTCGGATTATTCTCTATCTCTGATACTTGACTTGATATCTGTTTTGATCATTGATCATTCCTGTTTCCATGATTTGATCTTGTGTCCTTCAACTTTCAAGGACACTGTTCTTGATCCTTCTGATTATCTTGTTCGTGTTTTGCCGAGGGCAGCTCAGCATTCTTCAGCCAGGCCAGTTATGGAGGATCAGTCTCAGCATGCAGGCAGAGATGTCAGTCCATCCCGAATCAGCCAGTCGCTTCTGTCTTCGTATCTTGAGACAGGTGATAAAGTTCATGCATCTATTTCAAGTACGATGACACATCCTGGGTAGAGTTATGTCTTGAACTAAGTCATTGGTACCGACTTACCTTGAGGCTTGACTTTTATCCATTTTTGGAGTTAGCTTAGGCCAGCGAGGACGTTGGTTTCTACCCAACTGTCTCAGGAGACATATTGATTCATATGCCTCCAGCCCTTCTTGATCATGATTGTATTTGTTCTTGTGCATATATTTACTGCTTACGCATTTATTTAATTACTGATTATTTTACCTTACTTATATATGCCATGTTTGATTTATTGAGATTGTTGAAGTTTCCTAGAGCTTTTGTTTTGTTATCTTACTCGACTAGCCTCAGGAAATTTCGAGGACGGAATTTTTCTAAGGTGTGGTGAGTTGTGAGACCCGTCTCACTGTATCGGTATTTTATACGGATACGTATTTTAATTTGAGCCGTATTTCGTATTTATCGATTTACGTGATATTTTAAAAATTTTCTAAGTATAGAATTTTATGACTTGGTTTAACCTGGACTTGGTTTTATATGGTTCGGTTCCACTTTGACTTGGTTTGATTTAGTTTGGTTTCTCATGAGATGAGGTGTATGGTTTAGATTTAGTGAAGAGGAATGAATGGTGGAGATTGCTTGGGCTTGTTATATAAGCCACCTACCACTCTCTCTCTCTCCTCCATTATTTTCATTTTATTCCATCTTCATCTTCTTCCTCCAGCCCAAGGCAAGTACACCTTGCCGAACCTTGAACAAATTTATTTCTGTTTGTTCCATCTTCTTTCTTGCATGATTCTAAGCATCTTTAGAACTTGAAATTTTCGGTTTTACCGAGTGGATTGTTGTAGATCTAGCTTTGTGGTATTTTCGATTTTTCCTGGGTTTTGATCTGTCAAACTTGTATATTTTGCTAGTTGATGGTTTCATGTTGTAGAGAATTTCATTCTACCCCGAATTGACCTATGGAAGTCCGAAATTGGACTCCGGTTGGAAGTTTGGTGGTATGGAGAAGCCATGGCATTTTCTATGAATTTCTTCTCAGTTGGCGAATGTTGCTGGCTTGCATTTGTTTCGGCCGCAGGAGTCTTGCCTAGCCGCATGGGCATGGCAGCATTAAATATTTTCTGACATGATGGCACTTAATAGCAAGCAATTAGTTTTGCATGCATTATTTAATGCCATATTAAAAGTCTGCCGCATGTGGCATTTGGTTGTAGCCGCATGAGCTTGAAATAATAGATGCATTAAATAATGCATGGCCTTGGGTCTCCAGCCGCATGCTTATTCAATGCATTATAATAATGCATTATATCATTAGGCCAGCCGCATGACCCATTGGAGGAATGCAATTAAGGCATTCATACTTGAAATATATATTTTTCCATGCATAGCCGCATAGGCATAGGAAGAGAGCAATTAATGCATTCATTCTTAAATGCATATATTTTAAATGCATTTTCCTTAAGACATTTTCTAAGCCAGCCGCATGAGAAGTCCCTACTCAATATTTTAATGTATTATAATAATACATGGAATAGAGCCGCATGCCTTTCTTACAATTAATGCATTTAAATGCATTATAATAATGCATTACAATAACCAAGCATTAGTAGCAGTCGCATAGGCTTCTGAGGGTTAAACGCTTATTGCATTTAAGTCCTTATATTTATTAGTTAATGTTTCATGCACTTTAGTCCCCTATAAGTATTACTTTTATGCATTTTAGTCCCTTAATGCATTAAATGCATTTAAGTCCTAAAGTGAGCCGCATAGGCTCTGATAGTTTAAATGCCTTATTGCATTTAAGACCCTATCTAATGCTTTATTGTATTTAAAACCCTACCTTATTACTTAAAGCTTTATGCAATTAAGGCTTTAATAATTGTATTTAATGCTTTAAATGTCCTTCCTTGGCATCAACCGCATGGCCATTATTTCTTTATTATTATTTGTTGTACTTTCATGCAAGCAAATGTGAGGGTGAGCCGCATGGACATTTATAGCATTAGAAATTGCTTGATACAGAGCCGCATAGCCTTTGGCCATTAAATATTATTATTTCTTGCATGTTGTATTTTTGCATGAAATCTAATGTGAGCCGCATAGGCTCCCTTCCTCCACTCTATAATATTTTGGCCACGTGAGCCACTCTTTTACTGGCAGTCATCATTTCATTGTTTGGCCACGTGCCCCTTTTTCCATTGTTTTGCTTGCAAAGTGGAAGCTTGCATTCATTACGGGTCCCACTCTCTTTGTCTTTTCTGATTGCGGAAATGTTTCTTGCTGGCATTTAATTTTGGAGCCGCATGGCCTCCCACCCATCCTTGGCCGCATGGCCCCTTTTTGTTATTTTCTGGCCGCATGGGTGGCCTCCCACAATTAGAGTTTAGTGACGCTAATACTACCGTCGCTAAATTAGTTGCTATTAGCGACGTCAGAGCGACGTTTCGCGACGACTAACTCATACAATTAATATATTTCGTTGTTACGTCGCTTATTTCGTCGCTAGTAGCGACTATTAGCGACGTTTCTATAAAACATCGCTAATGAACACAATTTAGCGACGTTAATCGAACGTCGCTAAATTTATGTCGCCAATTGAGCAGATTTTAATAGTGATGTTTCTCGTGCAACAAGTGTCATCCTCGTTTCCCGTTATACGTATTTTCAGGATACGTATACGGATTTTTGACAATTGTCAGGTGGCCCGTATTTTGACTTATCTTGCTTAGCTTAGCCTTGGTTTAAATCTTGACTTGATTGGTTTAACTTGGTTCAACATTACTTGACTTGGCTTGGCTTGGCTTGGCTTGGTTTGGTTTATTTTGGGTTGAGATGAGAGGGGTTGCTATATAAGTCAACTCCTTCTTTCTCCTCCATTATTTGCATTTACTTCTTCATCTCCTTCATTTAATCCTCCCACCTACCAAGCCTAGGCAAGTGCAACTTGCTTCATGATGGATCTCACGTTTAATTGTTCCAATCTCTTCCTTACTTGATTCTAAGCCTCATTAGAACTTGACATTTTGGATTTGATGGAAGGATTCTTGTAGATCTAAGTTTCTAACTTTTTATTTTTTTTGGTTTTGATCTCTAAAACTTGGTTATTTTCGAGATCTAATGGTTTCATGTTGTAGGGAATTCAATTCTACCCAATTTTGGCTTTTGAACCGCTTGATTTAGAATTCGTTTGAGCAAGTTATACCATTTTAATGTTCATGGGTTCCCCACACCTTTTAGTGCTGTCGAAACGATGAATAGTGCCGCGCGCAGTGTCTTCGCTGTCGCACACTGCATGCCGCGCTTGCGCGCAACGTGCGTCGTGGACGATTTGCCCGCGCGCAACGTGCAACTTGCGCGGCTGCGCGCCCGCGCAATTTTCTGTCGTGCGCCGGCGTACCGGCTTGCGCGCAACGTTCGTCGTGGGCAATTTTGCCCGCACGTAACGTGCAACTTGCGCAGCTGCACGCCCGTACGATTTTTCGCCGTGCGCCCGTGCGCCGTGCTTACGCGCAACGTGCGCCGTGGGCGATTTTGCATGCGCGCAACGTGCAACTTGCGCGGCCGCGCGCTCGCACGATTTTCTGTCGCGCGACCGCGCGCTTCGCTTGCACGCAACGTGCGCCGTGGGCAATTTTGCTCGCACATATTGCAACTTGCACAACCGTGCGACTTTCTTCCTCGCGGTCGCGGGCCCGTACAATTTTCTGTCGTGCGCCCGCACGTCGTGCTTCCGCGCAACATGCGCCGTGGGCGATTTTGCCCGCGCGCATCGCACAACTTGCGCGGCCGCACGCCCGTGCGATTTTCTGTCGTGCAGCGTGCATCGTGCTTGCGCACAACGTGCACCGTTGGCAGTTTTGCTCGCACAACTTGCGTGCAGGTCACTCCAAATGACTGTTTTTGTCTCTCTGAGCTATTTTGTAGCTAGAATCTTAAAAAACTCAAAACATGAAAGTTGTAGATCTTTTCCTTGGCTTCAAGAATATGTTACTAGCTATTTTATACAAGTTTCTTTCATTCATGATAATGTAAGGATAGAACACGATAGTGGCCTGTTAAGGCGCACTCTTAACAAGTATCAAGTAACATGATAATTCTTGATAGTGACCCATCGTGGTACACTCTTGACAAGTAACTTGACATGATAATTTTTGATGGTGGTCCATTGTGACGCACTCTTGACTTGATAAAGTAACCTAACATGATAATCTTGATATGTTGTTGTGACGGCTATCTTGACTTGCTAAGTAACTATTGTCTTGACATCGTGGGTGTTTGTGCTTGTATAAGCTACATGTCTCATCTTGCATCATGTCTAGGATATGAATTCCTGATTTTTACGGTCAGAAATTCATACTGAATTTGACTAGGATAATGACTAGATTGATCAAGTAGTTCATGAAGAGATTTTCCAGCTACAGACAGTCCCGTTATCTGGGCGCTTTAATTGGACTTGTAGCCTGTCATCGAGTAGGGAACATTTTTAGCACACTGTCATGTGTTGCACCTCTAAGTCACATAATCCAACTCTCTTAACTTGTGACCAGATAACCTAGATTAAGTCTGCATGGCTTATGGCTGCCGGAATATCTCATTGCATCTTGCTAGTAACTAGGCTTGTGTTAACCCTAGTTAGTTAAAGTACCAAGCCATACTCTTTGCTTGGCCGTGAATGATGGATGGAGCCCTATCTTGTCTAGTCTTGCCTAAATCCATTACATGGCCATCTCAGGACATGCTTGTTCGTGCTTTACTTTATCGATAATTGGTTAGAAACTAAGTTCTGTTCAGGTGAAGGGTTACAATCCCGGTTCTTGTTTGGTTTACGGGTTGTAACTTGGTTACCGTAATGGTCCTTTTGTTATCTTATCGTTTATCACCATGTTTTCTCTAACTCATGTCTTTCGTTATCCTTTATGTATCATGTGGTAATATGTTGGTTTTAGTTCTTAAGTGAAGCCTCCCTTGTGGCACTTGCTCTTTCTGGGGTCTGACCCAGCTGGTTTTGTATGGCCAGAATTCGGAGTAGCTCCCAAGGATCTCCCTACCTTCCAGCCAGATGGTGAACACCAGACGTAATCCTGGCAACGAGTGGGTTTCTTATTTTGCTCTCCCATTTTATTGTAAATTATTCTTTTGAGACGTTTAGCCGCCGAGCAAGGGTTAGCTTATGTTGAAACTTTAATTTCTGTTTGCCTATGGGCCTTACATGATTGACAAATCATAGGGTTGATCATGTATGACTTAAACACTTGCTAGTCTTCATATTTTGTATGACTAGCTTCATGTTCATCTGAATATGTAATATTTTGGACGCCTTACCTTGTATGTCTGATGATCTTACTCCTTGTAACAATTACTTGCTTGTTGAGATTGAGACACTAGGCTTGTTCATGACCATAAGAGACTGTTGGCTTGTAGATGAACTCACATGCATCTAGACAGCCGTCACCGTATATCGAGGTAGATTATACTTCAATGTACGTAGCTGGCTGTGTCTGTCCCCCGCTCTCCGGTATTCTGGTTGTGGGGCGTGACAACAAGCCTCTTTAACAAGAATTGTATCACATGTTGCAAGTTGTACGCATTACCGAGACTGTGAAGAAGAAATTGTCTAGTTAATACGTGATCAAATCCTATAGTATAATATGAGTGGATAGCTTAACTCACACATTGTGCACGTGTGGATTTTGTCGGACCGACTTTATTCCATATAACTTGCATTTATGTTATCGTCCTATTTTAGCCGATTACGTGTCTACTAGCTTTTCAAAGCCTCACTTTGCCTATCTAGCCTGAACATATTTTACAACTATCTCCTAAACACGTTATCTTTGTTTTACAAGTATCTCCTAAATATGTTGTCTTTACTTTATAGAATCTCCTGAGTAGGTTGTCTTTATTTCTCAACCAAGCATGTTGCCTTTTCTTTCAAATCAACCATGTGTTCTCTATCAGTTCATTCATATCATGCAATGTATCAATAGCGTAAATTGTAGGGTTGTACTTTACTCATTTTCTGATTGGAGAAATAGATCGTTGCAGGTGAATTGACTGAGGAGGAGTTGATTTGCAATTCATACTATGGTCCTACCACTGAGACGCTAGCCAACATCTCAAAGGATGTCCCTGCTGGAAAATATCCTATAGCTTAGCTTACATTTCGCTTTTGAACTTGGTTTGTAATAATTAGTTAACATTCATTTGGCTGGATTTGTTTCCAGTTACTTTTGCTTTGGCAATGTAACTAAGTGACATTTTGGACTTATTCTAGTTTCTCTCGATATAGATGCTATGATTAATCCGATACAATATAATATAATTTTTGAAGATGAATAAAGGTTTAGAACAGCTTACTACATTGTGTCTCATAGCTTAGGCTGGATGTGTCCGACTCGTATCCGGATATTTGGGAGCGGGTCGTGACACATGGTGCAGTTGTAAGCCTTGAAAAAAGTTCACTTACCGTAGGGATCGAATCCACTTACACGTTGTGTCTCCACCTGCAAGCCACTAGAATTAGAAAACTGAACTCGGGACCAAAAAAAACCATAATTTCAAAAGTAAACCCGAAAATCGAACCTTATTGTAGAAAACCGAACCGAATCACTATTTGGGCACGGGATAGCTGGATGGCCCTATCTCGGCACGGGATGGCCGGGTGGCTGCGGGGCGGTCACAGTCCCGAGCTAGGGCTAATATATATATATATATATATATATATATATATATATATATATATATATATATATATATATATATGTTCGGATCGGGAGCCCCATTTTCGAAGTCCTGCGCCTCTTGGGCGCTGGATCGAGCGGCATCGCATGGGCCCCGCTCGATCCAGTGGTGGGGGAGGGGGGGGCTTTGGCAGAGCTATGTGATTATATATATATATATATATATATATATATATATATATATATATATATATATATATATATATATAGCCATTGACCCCTAGCTAAGTGGTAGTGGTGAGGGATACGGCCCGAGTGGTCAAGAGTTCGAATTCCAGTGGAAGCGATTCCGAAAACTAATTACCATATATATATATATATATATATATATATATATATATATATATATATATATATATATATATATATATATATATATATATATATATATATATATATGCGGGCTGATCATGGCCCAATAAAAACACGTTCTATCTGGATCATAGATTTGAGTTGTGTTTCAATGTTTAGGTCAAATTCGATCTGGCCTGAAGTCTTTGACCATGTTGACTCGACCACCCTGAACCAGGGTCCTGGTGGGCCTGCCCAAATTACGCGGAGGTGGTGGTGGGGGGGGGGGGGGGGGGGGGGGGGGGGGGTTGGGGTTTGTGGGGAGCAAATCAATTCCAACACAAAAAAATTTGTGGACGGAGGCAATCCTAAGCATCGACGAAAGCTTGACCAACCTTGTCTGAATTTGGCAAAACCAATAACGAATCGAATTCCGAATTGCGCGATCCACTTCACATCTATACTCCCTCGTTTGGTTCGCGGAAAGGAAAGAGATCGATTCTTTGCTCTCTTTTTCTTTGAAAAAATTGTAATTATAGTCAATATTCTTTCCTTTGTTTGGAAATATCAAAAAAATTGAAACTTTTAACGGAAAAAAGTGAATCATTGGGTTAGTGGGGGATTTATTTTTCTCCCTATTATTCTTCTTCTTGAAAATTAATTTTCTTTCTTACTCATTTTCTTTGGCATCTATTTAAAAAAAAAAAAAAATCTATTTTCAATGTACTAATTCTGCGAATCAAACATAAGGTACCATCACATGTTGCAATTTTATTTTATTTCTCTACTACTTGAAAGAAGGACTTTGGACAAGAAACCCAATCCATTGTCCCTTCAATTTTCTCCTTATCTTCACCTAGATATCTGTGATGAATATATAATCAAGCACGAGAAGTTGTGTTCCATTTTTTTTCTCTTCCCATTATTCTCTTTCATTTTGGGCCGTTGATTCCGAAAAATCAAGCATTGTTGGATTGGTCCTGGCCGTCGGATGGTGGGATTTAGGTTTCATTAGGTAGGGGTTGCGCTCCTTATTTAATGGGGGATGGTGTAGAATTATTGAGGGTGAATAGGTGGATGGGAATAGAGAGAGTTTCGTGAGTGAAAGGTTAACAACCATGGGTCAGTCACCACATGTCTCCATCCATAACATGGTGTGGAATCTTTGGTCTACTCAATTATTGATTGGGATCAACAAAGAGACGAGAATCTCGACTTCATTCATTTCTTGTTGGTGATTATTAAAATAAATAAATTACTCATCTTTGAAGGCGATTTTTTTTTATTTGATTAGATTTTTGTACTTCTTATTGCGGCATTCAACTAGAATTGTAGTTATATATATATATATATATATATATATATATATATATATATATATATATATATATATATATATATATTTTTTTTTTTTTTTTTTTTTTCAGTGGTCGTAGTTCGTTGGAAACGGTGGAGCACCCCGACGCAGTGGCGCGGGTTCGAGCCCCCTTGGAGGCATGCCTCCAAGTACCATTAAAAAGTGGACACCCTCAATATATATATATATATATATATATATATATATATATATATATATATATATATATATATATATATATATATATATATGCAGATGATCTCTAGCCTAGTGGTTAAGAGAGATGCATGCGGCCCGAGTGCTCAGGAGTTCGAATCCCAGTGGGAGCGATCCGGAAACTAATTACCCTTGCTTCAAAAAAAAAAAAAAAAAAAAAAAATATATATATATATATATATATATATATTCTACTATATAATAGGAAAACTTAGATGGTGAAACTTTTGAATTCCGAAAATATCCTTACATACTTATACTAATTAAAAATAGTTCATTAATTTTAATAAGGACAACTTAGTAATTAGGAAGACTACCCTTTGGTCTTCCTAAAAAGTCTTCCTAAACTAATTAAGAAATGTTAAAATGAGTGCAACGCACGTGCACATATGCTAGTATATATATATATATATATATATATATATATATATATATATATATATTGCAAATGACCTCTAGCCTAGTGGTTAAGAGAGATGCATGCGGCCCAAGTGGTCGGGAGTTCGAGCCTCAGTGGAGGCGAGTTTGCCACAAGTACCCATTGCTTCAAAAAAAAAAAAAAAAAAAAAAAAAAAAAAAAAAAAAAAAAATATATATATATATATATATATATATATATATATATATATATAGCAAATGACCTCTAGTCTAGTGGTTAAGAGAGATGTATGCGGCTCGAGTGGTCAGGAAATCGATTCCCGATGGGAGCATTGCGAGCATTCGTCGCAATTACCTTCTTTCAATATATATATATATATATATATATATATATATATATATATATATATATATATATATATATATATATATATATATATATATATATATATATATACCATTTAACACTATTTAAATCCAGATCAGAATCGAATCAAATTGAAAAATACGAGTTAGATTGATTTTCTTATGTTGGCGATTCAATTCCGTCCATTTTTTTTTTAAGTTTTAATTATTTCTTTGGATATAAATTGAGGTTCATAAATTAAAAAAAAAAAATTTGGAATCCTGCAAGATTGAGTGTAAACTCGTTAGTTTTTATATAGAATTGATAGTTGATGATGAAAATCTTTTGGTTATCAAAGGATTCTAATATGTTTTAACAAAACTTGCACATGTTAGCTATTTCTTAAATTTTGGGAATTTTTTTTTTTTTTATAGTTTTTAGGATAATTCATTTGATATGCAAAAATAAATGAAAAAAACCAAATCGAACCAAGATTGTAGGAATGGGTTGGTCCGGTTATGTAGATTCGAACGATCCGGTCCAATTCTTATTAATTTTGGAGAGTCAAAAGATCACAATTCGATTATAAATTTGTCTAAAAATCGAACCCAATCAGACTATGCTCACACAAATAACATGGCAGAAACATAAAAATTATTTGATTATCTTGTTTCATGTTCTAATAATTTTTGTGAGCAATTCATATGATCTTTTAGATGTGAGTGCAATTTTTTGTAATTTTAATTGGAGGTCACGGGATTCTGAGATCATGCTTTTGAGGCACTTAAACTCACACACACACACTCACTCTCTCTCTCTCTCTCTCTCTCTCTCTCTCTCTCTATATATATATATATATATATATATATATATATATATGCAAATGACCTCTAGCCTACTGGTTAAGAGAGATGCATGCGGCCCGATGTGGTCAGGAGTTCGAATCCCAGTGGGAGCGATTCCAGAAACTAGTTACCCTTGCTTCAAAAAAAAAAAAAAAAAAAAAAAAATATATATATATATATATATATATATATATATATATATATATATATATATATATATATATATTTGGAAGAAGAAAAATATATATATATATATATATATTTGAAAGAAAAAAAGAAAGAGTTTAGGATTAGTATTAGAGTTGGGATTTGGGGGAGGTGCATGTATGATTTTCAAGACGAGTAAGGAAGACCATCTTTTGGATATGTCCCTCGATGTATGGACATATCCCTTCAATTCTTACTAAAAAGTTGTTTGGATGTCTATAAATGAACAATTTTGCTGTTTGGCATGCGGGCGAGCACAGCTTGTGCACGCGCGCTACCGAGGACGTCGGAGGGGGTTGGCTGGAGCAGTATGAGGGGGGCAGGGGAAAGGGGGAGATATCGGCTGTCTCCGATGACGGCGACGGATAATCTTCCGGAGGACTCCGGAGCAGTTGGATGAGTGTGTCGGCGTCGGCGGAGGAGCTATCGGAGGATGGCCGGAGCAGGAAGGGGGAGGGGGGGGGGGGGGGGGGGGGGGGGGGGGAAGAGGAAGTCAACTCTAGCGTCCTCGGCCGGTGGTGGCGGCAGCTCCGACGTATTTGGCCGTGCGCGTGCCATACATAATGTTCGATGAATAAAATACCATGCCACATATATTGCAGGTATCATTTATTATTGTAGTTGTGTTTCAATTTATTTGGTTGCATGGATAAATAATATATGTTGCTGAATTTACAAATTAACTATTATTTAGAATAATATAATTAGCACGCATGCTTGCATCTTTTGTTGCGCTAATTGAAATTTTATTATTTGCTCGTGATTTAACTATATTGATTGAAGAGAGAATTATTTTTTAATACAATATAAATGGTGTTGTATTTGTTTTTCATAAATGGTTTTGCGTTCATTTTGACTACAACAATCTTGTGATAGTTGGAGTATAGTAATGTTGCAGAACTTTCATATATATATATATATATATATATATATATAGTCTTTGGACTTCCACTATTTTATTAAATGAAAGAAATAATATGTTCCTATTTCAGATTGTGTGTGTGTGTGTGTGTGTGTGCGCGCGCGCGCGCTGTGTCGTAGTCTTTCGACTTCCACTATTTTATTAAATGAAAGAAATAATATGTTCCTATTTCAGATTGACCCCAGACATATGATATATGTATTCCGTCTCAACCACTTTGATTAGAGATGATTGGTTTTATATATATATATATATATATATATATATATATATATATATATATATATATATATTCCAACACTTTTACGGAAAATATAGCAATTTCTAAGATTGATATAGGAGTAGGCCGACACAAAACGGAAAAGTTTGTATAAGAAGGCAAGCAACCAAACAAGCAAGCAAGGGCGACGAAATCAAACCTAAATGTTGTCGGCATGCGGAACGTTGGTATCACGTGCATGATGGTGTCGTAGCTCTCTACGTCTCCTACTAATTTTTTTTTTTTTTTTCCTTCCATGGTTGACGTTGATATGTTCCATTAAGCTAAAATTAACCTTTAAATTAAGCTCTCATAGTCGCATGTCCTTTGTTATATACACGAATTAACTTTCGTATTTGTATACGTTGTCATAGTTTTTTATAGGACTAATTAATTAGGGTTCAGATCCCGAAATTTACATAAGCTTAAAATTTAAGTCCTTATATGCCTTTGAATTCTGATTTTTTTTTCTTCTTCCCATTATATCCTTATAGAGACATGGAATTGACAGAATTTTTCATATAGGATAAGAAATCTTACCCAAATTATAAAAAAAAGTAAAAATTTAGAAAAATTACATTTGGGGGTAGCGACTACATTAGAAATTGCGCGCTGTGGCAGTAGAGTGGAGACCGAAAGGACGTGCCAGCGCTTCCCCCTCTTCTTGCCATCTCGAAGAAACACTCTCCCTCCCTCCCCCCCCCCTCCCCATTTTCTTGCTGCTGCCATGGGATGATGCCCCCACCCAGCACGCGCCACTGAGCATGGCGCGTCCTGCGCGCGCCAAAGTAGATGGTTACTTATATAGCTTATTAGTCCTTCCTTGTATGATTACTTATATAGCTTATAATTAAAGTCAAATATAACACACATATTTCATACGTCATCAAGTGTGCTGTGACAAATAGGCTATCACTTTCATAGGCAAAAACAAACACGTCACTTAGGCCGGTGGGGTGCGCATTACAAACGAGATATTTTTAGCTCTTTAACGACGTTACGTCGTTATAACGATGCCAACATAACGGCATCAACAAGCAAGGACGGAATCAAGATTCAAGAGGGGCCAAGAGTATCTAAACTGATATATAAACTTTTGGTCGCTTGCACCAACGAATTTGAATGTGAATTCTGATTACTGCAATTAGTAAAATGACCACTAAGTTCCGACTTAGAATTTCTGTTGTTCTTTAAAAAAAAAAAAAAAAAAAATTTGACTTGCCCCCCATTTTGTTTGTCCGAATTAAGGGTGCATCCCACTGTTTTGTATTAATGTACATCACCTTTCACATTTGACGGATTTCGTCAAAAATTAACGGTCAAACGTTTTGACCAAAAATTTGGACTAAAATGTCCTTCCTATTTTCTTCTTCCTCTTTCCTCCCCCTCCGGCGGCCACCGCACCCCCGCGGCTACCGCCTCCGCACCGTCGCCTCCGCCGCTGCTGCCACCTCCGCTACTGCTGCTGCGGCGGCTACGGGGAGGGGAGGGGGGAGCGGAGGGAGGGGGCGGTGGCGGAGGGGGGCGGTAGCAGAGGAGGGGAGCGGAGGCGCAGAGGCGGACGTGGCGATGGGGGAGGGGGGAGCGGAGGCGGGGAGGGGGGCAGCGGCGGCGGTGGCCGCACGGGGGGCGGGAGGGGGGAGGGGGGGCAGGGGTTAGGGAGGGAGGTTAGAGGAAAGATGGAGGAAGAAGACGAGGACATTTTGGTCCAAATTTTTTTTGACAGAATCCGTCCAATGTGGAGGGTGATGTACATTAATGCAAAACAGTAGAGTCCCTTAATTCGGAATAAACAAAGTGGAGGGCAAGTCAAAAATTCTAAAAAAAAAAAAAATTCAACATAAGCAATTTTGAAAACAACATTTTATCAGCGGTGTCCTAAAATGAAAACTAATTTTTCAAACAAAATTAATAGATGTGATTTTGCAACTTGATGAAGGAGAACCATGATAAGGACTCCCAAATCTAACTTGAATTACAAATAAGTGGCACGGATGGTTGTAGATAAGGACGGATCCAGCTATATGCTGGGGTGGGCTCAAGTCCACCCTAAAAAAAAAAATATTCTTATATATATATATATATATATATATATATATATATATATATATATATATATATATATATATATATATATATATATATATATACTAGCATATGTGCACGTGTCTTGTACGTATTTTAACATTTCTTAATTAGTTTAGGAAGACTCTTTAGAAAGACCAAAGAATAGTCTTCCTAATTACTAAGTTGTCCTTATTAAAATTAATGAACTATTTTTAATTAGTATAAGTATGTAAGGGTATTTTCGGAATTCAAAAGTTTCACCATCTAAGTTTTCCTATTATATATATATATATATATATATATATATATATATATATATATATATATTATGAGTTAGTTCACCTCTAGTCTATTCTAATCCACTGTATTCCATCCCACTTCAATTTTTGTATCCATCCATTGTTGTACTGTTTTTTCTTTTTTTTTGTCCATTTTTTGAGGCCGCCAGCTTGAGACCGTGACCCAGCCATCCCATGCCCACAGGGGGGCTCAAACTTGGGACCTCCTCCAAGTGAGCCCCCCTCCCTAACCACTTGGGCTAGACTCCTTTAGGTTCTGTTTGATTGTGTGGAACTTAGGAAATTTGAAAAAAAAACAACAGAATTCATATAACTAGGTGATGGATCATACAATCATGTTCTTCACGTTCTTTAGCTATAAAAAAAAAACTTCTTCACGTTCTTCTTTTAAATTTGCATCCTTCTTTTTTTTTAAGGAAAATTAAACTAAGTAAGGTGACATCAGACCCACATTTTTCTCTGTCAACACATAGTTTTTTCAAGTTATATTAGTTTTGATTTTAACTTAGGGTGCGTTTGTACAAGGTGAAAAATATGTAAAAAAAATAAATTGATTCCACGAACTATTATACTTGGAAAAAAAATCTCATGAAAAAAAATTCCACTGAATTAATTTAGGTGTTTGATTGTCGTTATTTTCTACAGGAAATAGTTACTTTTCATGAAAATTGATATTTTTCTTATGAACTGGACCAGTTTTATTTTCCCCAAAAAAAAAGAAAAATGATAGATTTTGGAAAATTATTTCATGGAAAATATACGTTATGAGAGGCTCCTAACTCTCCTATTTCTATTATAGAAATCATTTTTAGAAAGAAAAAAAAATCTTCCAACGGTGATTTTTATTCCAAAATTTATCCTAAATGATAGGAAGATTTTTTTTCTCCTAAATGATAGGAAGATGAATATTTAAATAATTTGGGCAATGTGGATAAGATTTTAGCTATTTATACTTTTTCTCCTAAATGATAGGAAGATGAATAATGAGATCTCTTAAATAATTTCTACAGGAAATTACGTATAGGGGGGTGAAGTTTTTATAAAATTATAAAAAAGAGGGTAACTTTAGAGAAATTTCATATGAAGGGATGTGACGACATAAGCAATGGCGCCACAAATTGGCACACATTCTGGCGCCATCAGTGATGGCGCCAAGGGGCCGCCCCCCCCCCCGGCGCCATCACTAATGGCACCGGACCAATGGTTACTTTTTTTTTTTGACTTTTTCTCTCTTCTCCATCCAACGTTCCAATTTTTTGTTAAATATTAATTTTTTATTAAAAAATTATGCAAAATTATAATTTTAAATTACAGGTGAGCCTATAATTTTTGTCCGGTGCCATTAGTGATGGCGCCGGGGGGGGGGGGGGGGGGCGGCCCCTTGGCGCCATCACTGATGGCGCCAGAATGTGTGCCAATTTGTGACGCCATTGCTTATGTCGTCACATCCCTTCATATGAAATTTCTCTAAAGTTACCCTCTTTTCTATAATTTTATAAAACTTCACCCCCCTATACGTAATTTCCTGTAATTTCTATGGCATGGGCAGCTGAATCCGCGCCGCCCAAACCTTGGCAACTGAATCCAACGGCCATGCATACGTACGTATGCAAAGATCCGACGGTTGGCCATGACTACTGCTTCGGAATCAGCACCCCCACTTGTTCGTCAGAAAGGATAAGCTGTTGGGTCCACGCCAGCCAATGAAGTGACTACACGTGGTAGATGTAGATGTTTTTAAGTTAAAAGTCCAGGAAAGAACAGTTGCAACTTGCATCTCTACATTTTCATATAAACATCCATAACAAACTTTAAATTATATTTAAACCAATTGTATAATATAATCTAACTAAATACATTCAATTTTTAAGAAATTGATCTATAACATTTTTTTTAATTAAAATATATTATATTTAAACTATTCTAATATCAGATTTCATTTTGTACAAGTAACTGCAGGTGAAGGTGACTAAGTAATTTTTATAGGTCTAGAGTCTAGTTGGGTTGTCTCATCATTTTATTTGTGCTAAAATTATATATAGCTTTTGTTGGAAATTCCATTTATTGTTCATAAAAGATGAAAATGAAAGAGAAGATACTTTAGTCCCACATCGGAAAGAGAAAAGGTTTGAGAGTGCTTAAATAGGTATGTGCACTCATGAGGAGTGTGCAACAACCAAAGGGTTGCTAGTGGGTGACCATTGGTTGTTGTTTTATCTTCTTCATGAAAATGTAGCCGGTGTTGCCACCGGCATGTGCACTTGTGCACTTGTGCAACGTGGCATCGGACGAGCGGCGTCAGGTGAATGAATATACAGATATCTGAGTCTAAAACACACAGAATTTGAGTATTCATTCTCTCTTTCTCCTCTCTTCCAAAGTTTTCCAGAAAGGTGTTCTTCCCTACGCCGGTGTCTCACAACGTCTGGTGTGTAGGAACAAAATTCTGGAATAGAGTAGGCAGCGGAATATTGCTAATTAAAAATCTTGTTAGCAGTTAGATCACAGATATAATAATAATCACAAAAGTAAATGATAGAAAATAAAAGTGATCAAAAGGCAAACGCAAACACCGAGATTTATACTGGTTTCCTCTTGTGAGTACTAGTCCAGTCAGAAGAACTCTAGTTTCCAGTTGAATCCACTATTAAAAAATTCCGCAAGTTTTCATACGAAGTCCTTGCAACTTCTACAGACTCGAGCTTTGATACGAAGAACTCGACCAACTTCAATTGTGAAGAGTTGTATCTTCTATCAAGCCTCTGATTACAATCGCTCTTGAAACTTCTAGACCGTACCGCACTGGCAAATCGACTAGAGGATGTAACTGGCTTGGGATTTGAAAATGAAAGCTTTTGAGAACTCTTTGGAGAAAATGTAAGCTCAAGAAGAGAAGAGATTGAAAGTGAATTGGTGATTTGAAATGATCGAAATATTTCTCTATTTATAGTTTTTTCAAAGACAGAACTCTGACAGAGTTCGGGCAGAATTCGGACAGAACTCTTTGTAACAAACCGCAACTGAAGGATGACCAAGTTCAAAAATCCAACATTCACTAACGTTCCAAATAGCCGAACTCTGGCCGAACTCTGACCGAGTTCTGCTGGGGTTCTGCCAGTTCATTTTTGAGAAAATCAATTTTGGCTTTTTGAAAAATCCTTCAGAAGCTTTTTGTAAAAAGAATATTTTTCAAAAATGTAGGTCATTTATAAAAGAATAGGATGGTTTTGAAAAACGTTTTCGGATAGCATATTTGCCAGTACGACTCGGTGTACAATGTATTCCTAAACTCAATAAAATAAAAAATTACATAGCTTAACAGGAAGTACATTCTGAATGGCAAACAGCTTCGGTCTTGAACATAGTAAATATCCATTATTGAGCAGTATCCAAAACGTCGTAGGTAAACATCTGAGTTGACTTGCAATTATATCGAGACAGAGTTTGATCAATTATTAAAATCAGGTTTGACCATGACCAATGAGCCAACAATCTCTCCCATTTTGATAATTGACAAATCTTGCCGATATAACATCTAAGCTTGGATCAATTCAAAATAGTAATCAAAAGAAATTGTTCATAACCTGTATTCAAAAAAATATTAGATCATATTTCTCCCCCGTTGTCACTTAGCAGAATAATTGTAAAAGAGAAAGCTCCCATGCAATAAATGCATAAGTAACAAACAGTGAAGAAACACAATAAAAAATATATAGAAAGATTCATTACAGGCATGGTATAAACAGTGAATATAGTAAGAGAAACAGATAGTCTAGAGAACAACACAGGCATGTATTTGTCACAGGCAGTTTTTTTAATAAAGTGCGAGAATAAAACTGAAATAAATAAAGTGCTGAATAATAAACTAAGATGCCAAAACTGAGGCATAATAAAAAAATGTCTATGAATAGTCACATAATAAAAAAAAAGCTGATAATAAAAATAAGAGTACTGATAAAATCTTGGAATGTCGGAGCATTTTCAAGTAAACATAAGACAAAAGTATAGTCTCAATATCTAACATCTCAAAAATCATCATCATCCTCATAATCAACGTCATCAGCTGCATCTCCAGCATGTCCAGAAGGACCAGCTCTAGAAGTACCAGCGCCAGAAGTGGTACGATACCAATCATAGGCGTTCCCTGGCTGGAACAGAGAGTGGACCGCCTCGTCGTCAATGCGATAGCCAGAAACAGAAGGGTCTCGAGGTACAGAGCTAGCAGAATGACCCGTCTGCGCAAACCTCAGATCGGCGAAGGAGTTGGCAATCGCCTTTAACCGAGTCACATCACGGAACTCGTGTTCCCTAGAAGTCTCAACATAAAATGACTGCAGATCTGATAAGTGTTGATGTATACCCTCAAATGTCATAGGGTAAGAATGAAGAGAAACATGTGCTGTGGGAGTAGGTGCAGGAGGAGTAGGTGCAGTAGGTGGATGAACAGTGGCAATGCTGCGACGAGAGAGTTTGAGAAACTTGGGCTCGGGGTCGACAGAGATCAATATCAAATCTCTGAAAGATGCGTGGAATAAGCATCACATAAGATAGATTGCGGTCTCTCCCGCGACATCTACCCATCATCTAGATGATAGTCTTAAGGGCAGAAAAAGGAATTCCCTTATGAATATGATAAAGAACAGAAAGCTCAAGTGCAGTGACATCATCTTTGGAAGTAGATTTTGGAAGTAAGGTAGAATAGATGATGCGATGTAATTCGTAGTTAAACAAGTTCAAGTTATTAGCCTTGAACTTTCCAGGACGAGCGTGTGCGGGCGCACAAAGCTCATTCTTGAAACTAACTAGTGTCGTGCCATCGGGGAAATCAATATCAGTGATGTCATCGAGCGGGACACCTTCATTTGGGATACCAAGGATTTCCGCTAACATTTCATCAGTGAATTCGATATCAATTCCTCCGATACGTGTCCTCGCGGTAAAAGTGTCTAACACGAAATTATAGTAGAATAATCTAATGGCATTAGTGGCAACGGAGAATTGTAAGGTGACAAAATGTTGTAACCCTAATGCCTCAAAGTAAGGGCGGTGATTCGGAAAGACAATCCATTTAATCGGCAATCCGGTGCAAATAGTACGCATGATAAAATCGGCGTACCACAATAAAGCTTGTTCGGAAGTTTTAAAGTAAAACTCGTCCGACGTACCATCGTCCGATTGGACCGGAGAAAAGAGGCAATCCGTATGCGGATCTGAAGACGATGCCTCTTCACTGGCATTAGTCTTCTTCCTCTTAAAGGGATTGAACTTAGGCATTCTTTCCCAAAATTTTCTAGAAACCCTAAGTATTGAAAAGTGGCGAAAAGAAGGAATTATTTCTTCCAAGAATTGGATATGTTGTAGAGGATGACGTTCTCCGCACGAATCCAAAGTTTGGACGAGAAACTCCACAAGGATTGGAAGAACAAGGATGAAGGCTAGGGTTTGGAGGTGCGACAGCTGCTGTTGGATGTGGTTTGGAAGAATGAAGAAGATGGGGGCCTCGGGTTCTGGCTGGTACATATATATACCCAGCCGAGCTCTGGCCGAATTCGGGCCGAATTCGCCAAGGGTTGCCTGGCTATATATATATATATATATATATATATATATATATATATATATATATATATATCAAAAATAATAGAAATAGGGCCACATCTTTTTTATTAGTTCATTTCAAATGTTTAATTCAGAGTTTAGTGATTCTAAATCTCAAGTAATATAATTAATATTATTTTATAAATTAATATTCTTTACTCAGCATCTGTCTTATATTAGCTGTAGGAGTACTGTCCCAGCTAACGGAGGTTCACCGGGGAACTCTTAAGTACCGCTTCGCTTCGACCGTAGTCGTGGTGATAGGCAGACTCTTTTTAGGCTTGTTTCAAAAACAGTTTATGAGTATCGAATAAATTAATTAATAAAACAAGATTAATTAATATTATGACATCTAAAATGCCTAATTCTCGACGTAAATAATTGAAACGATCTTCCGCTAGAGGTTTTGTGAGTATGTCAGCTAATTGATTCCGTGTGTCTATGTATACAAGATCTATATCTCCATTTTGTTGATGATCTCTAAGAAAGTGATGTCTAATCTCGATATGTTTAGTACGAGAATGACATACTGGATTCTTAATCAAATTAATAGAACTAGTGTTATCACAAAAAATGGGTATGTGTGTAAAATACAATCCATAGTCTTCTAGAGTTTGTTTCATCCATAAAATTTGTGCACAACGTCCTGCGGGGATATACTCAGCCTCGGTTGTTGATAATGCAATAGAATTTTACTCTTTACTAAAACAAGAGACTAGAGATTTTCCTAGGAAATGCCATGTGCCGCTAGTGCTTTTTCTATCTACTTTGCATCCGACAAAATCAGCATCAGAATAACCGGTTAGGTCAAATGATGTGGTTTTGGGATACCGTAAGCCGACAGAAGAAGCACCTTTAAGGTATCAAAAGATACGCTTAACTGCGCACAAATGTGATTCCTTAGGATTAGCTTGAAAGCGTGCACATAAACAAACATTAAACATAATGTCTGGTCGACTAGCAGTTAAATACAGTAAGCTACCAATCATACCTCGATACTTATGTATGTTGACAGGTTTGCCTTGTTCATCAATATCAAGCTTGGTTGAAGTCGCCATTGGAGTGCTAAGTGGTTTTGTTGTTTCCATGTCAAACTTTTTCAATAGATCCTTTGTGTACTTTTCTTGATTTATGAACGTCCGATTGTTGGTTTGTTTGATTTGCAGTTCGAGAAAGAATTTTAGCACTCCCATCATGCTCATCTCAAACTCATTCTGCATATACTTTGAAATTTTTTAACAAAGAGATTCATCAGTAGATCCAAAGATAATATCATCTACATAGACTTGAATCAAAAGAATATTATTATTCAAAGATTTTATAAACAATGTAGTGTCAACATTTCCCATTGAAAAACCGTTATCAAGTAGAAAAGTGCTTAGACGATCGTACCAAGCACGAGGAGCTTGTTTCAAACCGTATAAAGCTTTCTTCAACTTGAAAACATATTCAGGAAATTTGAAATCAGTAAAACCGGGTGGTTGAGCTATATAAACCTCTTCTTTTATAAAACCATTTAAAAATACGCTTTTGACATCCAATTGAAATAACTTAAAATTATGAAAACATGCAAATGCACATAACAAGCGAATGGATTCTAATCTCGCAACTGGGGCATAAGTCTCATCGTAGTCGATACCTCCTTCCTGATTGTATCCTTGAGCTACGAGTCGAGCCTTATTACGAGTCACTAAACCATTCTCGTTCAGTTTATTTCAGAATACCCATCGGGTGCCAATGACCGGATGATCAATGGGCTTGGGAACAAGTTCCTAAACTTGATTCCGTTCGAATTGGTTTAATTCCTCTTGCATAGCATCTAACCAAAAATTATCACTACATGCTTCATCAATATTTTTGGGTTCAAACTGCGAGACGAAAGCAACACAATAAGCTATATCTTTATTAGAGGAACGAGTACTTATACCCTTGGTAATCTCACCAATTACCAAGTTCTTTGATTGACTAGCCAAGAATCTCATTTCTTTTGGTGTAGTCTCAAGATTGCTAGTTCCGTCTTCTTTGCTTGGAGGTTCATATGATGCCTGATGTGATGGTTCTGTATCTTTGTGTGAAGGTTTTGCAGTAGCTGTACTTGGTGCGATTATGTCTTCATTGTCATCATCGTCTAAGTGTTGATTTAGCTCATCAAACTTGACGTTGATAGATTCTTCAATGATCATGGTTCTTTTGTTGAAGACTCTGTATCATTTGCTCTTTGCTGCATAACCTACAAATATACCTTCATCGGCCTTTTCATCAAATTTACTCAAATTATCTTTGGTATTAAGAATAAAACATTTACAACCAAAGATTTTAAAATAAGAAATATTTGGTGTTCTATCAAACCATAATTCATAGGGAGTCTTCTTCGATATAGGTCAAATTAGAACCATATTGAGAATATAGCATGCTGTATTTACAGTTTCAGCCCAAAAATATCTAGGTAGACTAAACTAGTTTAACATAACTCTAGCCATTTCAGATAGAGTTCTGTTCTTACGTTCCACAACTCCATTTTGTTGCGAAGTCCTAGGACAAGAGAATTCATGCAAATAACCGTGTATGTCACAAAATTGCTTAAATTCTGCATTCTCAAATTCGCTGCCATGATCACTACGAATGCGAGTAATCATGAACCCTTTTTCATTCTGTACTTTCTTACAAAAGGTGACGAATTCTGATAACGCATCGTTCTTGCGTGCAAGAAATAAACCCATATATATCTAGAAAATCATCTATAATGACAAATGCATATAACTTAGGGGTGTAAACGGTCCGGACGGACACGGACAGTCCACTGTCCGTGTTCGGTCCGTTAATGAAAATGAGTTCGGACGGACGAACACGGATAGTTCATTGTTCAAGTTCGGACCGGACGAACACGGACAACCACTGTTTGTTAATTTAATCGGACGGTCCGCGGACAAATTAAATATATTACCAAAAATTATTATTTTATCAAGATACCTTAATAGTTGGTTCAAAAAATCTAGTTGAAAGAAAATACAATTGAAGGTTATAGAATACAACAAATAATAGTAAAAGAATAACAAAAATCGAGACGGAACAACAAAAATTTGATGCAAAACCAAAATATTATGACATAATTGATACAAAACCAAAAGGAGTCTCCACTATCAGACTGTTCGCGGACGAATTCGGACCGGACATGGATATGACCGTGTCCGGGTCCGATTTTTAATCGAACCAAAAAAAATGTCCATATTTTGTTCGTTAATGAATCGGACGTTCCGCGGTCGAACCATTTATCGAGCCGGACACGTACGGACAACGGACTACTTTGTCCGTTTTACACCCCTAATATAACTTACCACCTAGACTAGTAATTCTGCTGGGTCCAAATAAGTCCATATGTAATAATTGTAAAGGTCTAGTGGTACTTACAGCGTTCTTGGATTTGAATGCAGATTTGGTAGCTTTGTTCTTTTCACATTCACTACATACCGTATCCTTCTTGAAAGAAATATCAGGTAAGCCGCGTACCAACTTCTTCGTAGATAATCTTGAAATTGTATCCATGTTTGTATGACCGATTCTTATATGCCATAGTTGACTCTCAACGCTTTTGGCCATCAAACATCTACCTGCTGTGTTAGCATCTTCCAACAAATAGAATACATATATATTGTCTTCCCTAATACCTTCAAATATAGTACTGCCAGTTGAACTATCAATAATAGTACATTTATCTTTTACAAAGTTAATGCCATAACCGTGATCAGCTAAATGGCTTATGCTGAGCAGATTATGTTTTAACTCGGTAACAAGACAAACATCTTTAATCACTGGATAGGGAGCCTTATCAATGTCACCGATACCGATTATGTACCCTCTCAAATTATTACCGAAGGAGACGTATCCTTCTTTATTCATTTTCGACAGTGTTGCAAATAATGAAGCGTCATCGGTCATGTGCCGTGAGCAACCGCTGTCGAGAATCCATTTGCTCCTAGCATGTGAAGGGTGTCCCACCTACAAAACAATTTACAGATGAAACTTTTGGTACTCATTTCTTGTAGGGTCCTGACTGGTTAGTTTTTGGTATCCATGCATAAACATTTAAATCTACTAACTTTCTGATTCTACATGCAGAAGATATATGACCAATGAGGCCACAATAATGACATTTAGCATGTTGAGTGTTGAAAGTATTGTGAGGTGCATGATTGGCAGGTTTTGGTTTTTTAGTATAGAAGAATGCATGCCTATTAGTCTTCTTGGGCATAGTCTTGGTATGGTTTGGTCTGACAGTGTTGGGCGTGTTCCGATGATTCGGTGATTGACACGTGTTAGAATAGGAAGCAGCAACTTCAGGCCGTTTTCCTAAACTAATTTCCAACTTTTTGGAAGTGTCATATAATCTAGTATAGTCAGATGTGAGTGATTCTAATCTGACCTGTGCATACTGAAGACTCTTTCTCTCCTTAGATAGGTCTTCCTTTAACTGGATAATAGTTTGGTCTTTTTCTTTGGATAGCTTAACAGTCTCGTGTAACAACAATTTAATAGAAGAAAGCTCACCGGACTCATTTGAAGAGTCATTATCTCTAACCTGATCTAGTAGGTCGGTAAGTCTTCCTATTTCACCTTTGTACTCTTTGAGTACCTTCTTAGAGGTTTCATATTTACTACGCTGTTTCCTATAATCATCTAATAGTTCACTGAAAGCCTCTCATAGTTGCTCAAAGGTGAAATCATCATAAGAGCCAAATAGAGGATTAGTGATTACCTGATCGCAAGCCATCAAGCACACATTTGCAGCGTCATCTGATGGTTCATCTTCTGAGTCGCTGGCTTCACTTTCATGCCATATGCTTGTGTTGGCATACTTTTTTGATGTCGATTTCTTTAGGTAGCCTTTGTCATATTTGCTATTTTTCTTTGATGAAGATGTTGTTGGACAATCTTTCTTCATGTATCCTTTCTTCTTGCATCCGTAGCAAATATGATCTTCCTCGTTGTTGTTGTTGTTGTCTTTTGTTCTCCTGTTAAATCTCATGAACTTCTTGAACTTTCTTACCAGAAGAGCTTGATCTTCAGAGTCGGAGTCGCTGTCGTCGGAATCATCTTCGATGGTTTTTCTATGTTGAGCCTTGAGAGCGATCGTCTTCTCTGACTTCTCCTTTGGTGTAGCATCTTCAGAATCTTAAAGTTCTAACTCGTGAGTGAGTAGCTTACCCATGAGTGTTTCTAGAGACATTGTTGAGAGGTCGTTCCCTTCAATGATTGTTGTAGCCTTTGGAATCCAGTTCTTTGTAAGGGCTCGTAGAAGTTTACGAATCTTCTCATGGTTACTGTAATCCTTGTGTAGTGAGTACAGAGGATTTACAATATCCAAGAATCTTGTAAACATTTGAGTGACTGATTCACTTGGCTTCATTTTGAACGTCTCATACTCCTGAGTAAGTCTGCTGATCTTTGACTCCTTGACTTGTGTTGTTCCTTCGTGGGTTACTTCGAGAAGTTTCCACACTTCGTTTGATGTTGTGCAAGTAGACACCCTGTTGAATTCAGTTTTGTCTAAAGCACAAAATAAAGTGTTAATAGCACGTGCGTCAAGACTAGCCTTTTTCTTTTCTTCCTCTGTATATTTGTCATGGGGTTTTTCAACTAAAACACCATCAACATTAATACGAGGTGGCTTTTTATAGCCATCAATAACTACAGACCATAAGTCAAAATTAAGAGATTTCAGAAAGAAACTCATACGTGTTTTCCAATAAGTGTAGTTTGTGCCGTCAAACAGTGGAGGTCTGTTTGTGGCTTGGCCTTCACTTGTGAATTTCACAGTTGCCATGTGTAATGCTGTGATCTATATAACAATTAAATATAACTACAATTTTATCTTGCTTTACCTGTATAACCTGCTCTGATACCAATTGTAGGAACGAAATGGTAAAGCAGAATACTCTAAGGGGAGAATAGAGTAGGCAGCGGAATCTTGCTAATTAAAAATCTTGTTAGCAGTTAGATCACAGATATAATAATAATCACAAAAGTAAATAACAGAAATTAAAAGTGATCAGAAGGCAAACGCAAACACCGAGATTTATACTGGTTTTCCTCTTGTGAGGACTAGTCCAGTCGGAAGAACTCTAGCTTCCAGTTGAATCCACTATTGGAAAATCCCGCAAGTTTTTATACGAAGTCCTTGTAACTTCTACAGACACGAGCTTTGATACGAAGAACTCGACCAACTTCAATTATAAATAGTTGTATCTTCTATCAAGCCTCTGATTACAATCGCTCTTGAAACTTCTAGACCGTACTGCACTGGCAAATCGACTAGAGGATTGTAACTGGCTTGGAATTTGAAAATGAAAGCTTTTGAGAACTCTTTGGAGAAAATGTAAGCTCAGGAAGAGAAGAGATTGAAAGTGAATAAGTGATTTGAAATGATCGAAATACTTCTCTATTTATAGTTTTTCCAAAGACAGAACTCTGACAGAATTCGGACAGAACTCTTTGTAACAAACCGCAACTGAAGGATGACCAAGTTCAAAAACCCAACATTCACTAACGTTCCAAATAGTCGAACTCTGGCCGAACTCTGGCCGAGTTCTGCTGGGGTTCTGCCAGTTCATTTTTTAGAAAATCAATTTTGGCTTTTTGATAAATCTTTCAGAAGCTTTTTGTAAAAAGAATATTTTTCAAAAATATAGGTCATTTATAAAAGAATATGATTGTTTTAAAAAATATTTTCGGATAGCCTATTTGCCAGTACGACTCGGTGTACAATGTATTCCTAGACTCAATAAAATAAAAAATTACATAGCTTAACAGGAAGTACATTCTGAATGGCAAACAACTTCGGTCTTGAACATAGTAAATATCCATTATTGAGCAGTATCCAAAACGTCGTAGGTAAACATCTGAGTTGACTTGCAATTGTATCGAGACAGAGTTTGATCAATTATTAAAATCAGGTTTGACCATGACCAATGAGACAACATGGTGAACCTCCGACAGAAGGCTGTCTTATCCTGGGTGTTCTGGCATGCTGACTCCAAGACGTTACCGGAGTGCCCGAAACACTTTAAGGAAAGTGCTGCTAAATGCACGATTCAAGCCTCGACGATATTTTTAACTTCGCAGAACTCATCAGTAAAGTACAATCAATTTCTAACAATCTTAAAGTATTGCAAATAATGGCGTCCGAGGCTGCAATTTCGAGCATCAAAGTCATGAATCAGGATCTAGTCAAACTGGATCGCTTCGACGGAACAAACTTCACACGCTGGCAGGACAAGATGATCTTCCTTCTGACGGCGCTGAAGATCTACTACGTCCTCGACCCAGATCTGCCACCTATTCCAGAACCCACACCAATAGATTCTGATGCAGTCAAGACAGAACGCAAAAAGCCTAAAGAGAACTAACTGCTATGCCGTGGTCACATTCTGAACACCCTGTCTGACAAACTGTACGACCTCTATACAGAAAATCCTTCAGCGATTGACATCTGGAAGGCTCTGGATTTCAAATTCAGAGCAGAAGAAGAAGGTACAAAAAAATTTCTTATATCAAAGTATTTTGATTTAAAAATGATTGATACAAAGCCTATACACGCCCAAGTACACGAACTACAAGTTCTAGTCAATAAACTCAGGGCAGTGAAGCAATACTAAAATCTGCTCAATTGACGACGAATATTTAGCGACGTTAGATTAACGTCGCTAAATTGTGTACATTAGCGACGTTTTATATAAACGTCGCTCATAGTCGCTACTAGCGACGACCTAAGCGACGTAACAACGACGTACATTAAGCACATGACCCAGGCGTCACGAAACATCGCTGGGACGTGGAATTTAGTGACGGTAATTTAAGCGTCGCTAAATTCTAATTATATCCCCGCCCCAACATTTCATTTCCCCCATTTTTCTCTCTCATTCTCTCTCCTCCCCGGCGCTCTCACTCTCTCCGGCGACTCTCACTCTCTCCGGCGGCGACTCTCACAAGGGGTGAGCATTATTCGGTTTTGAACCGAAAACCGAACCGAACCGAACCGAACCGAATAAGAGATTCGGTTCGGTTTTGAAAAAAATCGGTTCGGTTTCGGTTTTGAAAATACTAAATTTTCTTATTCGGTTTCGGTTCAAAATCGAAAACCGAATAAGAAATTTTAGTTTATATATATATATATATATATATATATATATATATATAAACTAATATATATATATATATATATATATATATATATATATATTTTATATATATATATATATATATATATATATATATATATATATATATATATATTTAGTTATATATATATATATATATATATATATATATATATATATATATATATATATATATATATATATATATATATATATATATAGGTATTAATTATAGGTATATACTATATATATATATATATATATATATATATATATATATATATATATATATATATATATATATATATATATATATATATAATATATATATAAAAAATATATATATATATATATATATATATATATATATATATATATATATATATATATATATATATATATATATATATACTATATGTATATAATAATATATCTAGGTATATTTAGTTATTATATATATTAACAAAAAAACACAAAAAACCCAAATAAACCGAATAAACCAAAAACCGAACCGATTTAATTCGGTTCGGTTCGGTTCAGTTATTGACCAATTCGGTTCGGTTTCGGTTTTGCTTATTCGGTTTCGGTCGAATTCGGTTTTGCTTATTCGGTTCGGTTTTAAACCGAATAAACCGAATGCTCACCCCTAACTCTCACTCTCTCCGGCGACTCTCCTCCCTCTCTGGTACGTGACTCTCCCCCTCCCTCTCTCTCTCTCCGTCTGTTTTGGTTATTGGTGGCTTGGGGGTGCGGGTGGCTCGGAGGGAGGTGCAAGGGGGATGCGGGTGGTTGGGGGTGAGTGGGGGTGGCTGGGGGGTGGGGCAGGAGGGACGAGGGCGGCTGGGGGAGGGGAGCTAGGGTTAGGGTTCGGGTTAGGGTTCATTTTCCATTCGGCGCTCTCACTCTCTCCGGCACTGTCACTCTCTCCGACGACTCTCCTCCCTCCCTCCGACGTTCTCACTCTCTCTCCTCTCCCTCTCCGGCGCTCTCACTCTCTCCGGCGCTGTCACTCTCTCCGACGACTCTCCTCCCTCTCCGATACGTAGTACTCTTCTCCTCCCTCTCTCTCTCTCACTATCTCCGGCGCTCTCACTCTCTCCGACGCAGGGAAAACGAGGGCGGCTGGGGGAGGGGAGCTAGGAGTAGGGTTCGGGTTAGGGCTAGGGGTGGTGTGGGGGGGTGGCTTGGTCAGGGGCACCGATAGTGCCGAAAAATATGATAATTTAGTAATAATTATTTGTTTTCCGACATCGAAAAATGTGATACTACGATTCGAACGCACCGATAGTGCCGATATTTGTAGCAAGTAGTTTTGTTGGTTGGTTAATTGGTAACATGGTGATCGGAACATATAGTCCCTGCAGCCATTTGACTGGCGAGGCAGAAACTATGGTACGACATGGTGATTAGGACATAGTCCTTGCAGTCATTCGACTGGCGAGGCAGAAACTATGTACTCGTAGATAAAGTTGACTGTCCTGCGACCCTCATCCCTCAGCAATGATGATATGACAATCTATCACTATATCTTATATAGTAGTAGATGATGTTTTAGTATTACATTATGTGAGTTCATCTTGATTCTGTTACATTCTTCAGATACTACATACTAGATTCGATAAGAACGTATACTACACCATATGTACAAAACATAGATGATTCACACTAATATATACTAGAATAAATTTTGGATTGCGTTTTGAGCCATCCGTTCTCACACTTAAAACACATGAATTAGGACAACCAACCGGAGAGGATACTCTGAAAGATCTATCTGAGTAGGGCGTATACTCTGAGAGATCACCTTTACACGAATGATATCAGTAGTGGGATTGAGTGTTGGAGGAGATATTATCAGAGTGTACGTCCTACTCAGATGGGTCTCCCACCGTTACTATTTTTTCTGACAGCATGGTAGATATGCTCTGTCAACAGATTCTTGCTCTGAGCCAAAACTTTGCCCCGAAGCTCAATTGGATATCCTTCATGTAGAGCTCGAACGAGAGGTTCCTGACAGCATGGTGGTCTCATTTGTCAAAGGATTCTTGCTCGTCCCACAACCTTTGTGGGATGAGCACGAATCCTTTGACAAAGGAGACCACCATATTGTCAGGAACCTTTCACTCGAGCTCTACACGAAGGATGTCCAATTGAGCTCCGGAATAAAGTTTTGGCTCAGAGCAAGAATCTGTTGACGGAGCACATCTACCATGCTGTCAGAAAAAAATAGTAACGGTGAGAGACCCATCTGAGTAGGACGTACACTCTGATAATATCTCCTCCAACACTCAATCCTACTACTGATATCATTCTTGTAAAGGTGATCTCTCAGAGTATACGTCCTACTCAAGGATGTCCACTCGAGCTCTGGGGCAAATGATTGACTCAGAGCAGATTTCTGGACAGAGATGACGAAGAAGATGGCTGCTAAAGCTTATATAAGTTTTCTAATTCTTTATACATATTATATTTTTTCATTTTGTATTACTGATGCTCTGAGTAATACGGAATGGTCCGATATATACCGATACTCTGAGTATCATACCATTCCTATGTGTATCGGTATCGCAATCACAATACCGATACTCGAGTATCGCATTGATACTTAAGTATCACATCTGATAGTTCTCTCATTTATTTGTCAATTACTGTATTTCAGTTCTAGTTAGTTTTATGTGTTTCTCTGATAGTTCTCTCATTCATTTTCAACCCTCTCTCCTGTGAATATTGATTTTACCAGATGGCACCCATGACCCGAGGAGCGACACGTCGTTTGAGGGAAACAGTGAATGGTGAGGTGGCTCCTCCTACTGTTAAGGAGGAAGTGACACCGGTAGCTAGTGAGACCGGGAGTTCTATTCATCCAGCACCGGAAGATAGTGAGACCGGGAGTTCTATTGATGCAGCACTTGCAAGGGACTACATCCATCCAAACGCCGTCGATCCCACTTTTTCGAGGTGGTTGCGTGATCGTATCACTGAGCGTTTGCGTGAGCTGCGTGGTTCTCATTAGCTATTAGTACTTATTTATATTGGACTATTTGTATTATGGGTTGTTTTTGTATTAGACTATTTGTATTGGACTACATATATAAATTAGTATTGTGTCAATCTCTGGATTGTATTGGACTACGACATGGTGATCAGGACATAGTCCCTGCAGTCATTCGACTGGCAAGACAGAAACTATGTAGCCGTAGATAAAGTTGACTGTCCTGCGACCCTCATCCCTCGGCAATGATGATACGACAACCTATCACTATATCTTATATATTAGTAGATGATGTTTTAGTATTATATTATGTGAGTTCATTCTTGATTCTGTTACATTCTTCAGATACTACATACTAGATTCGATAAGAACGTATACTACACCATATGTACAGAAAATAGATGATTCACACTAATGTATACTATAATGTGTTGTGTTCTGAGCCATCCGTTCTCACACTTAAAACACATGAATTAGAACTGTGTGTCAATCTTTGTTTTTGTATTTTCGGCGAAGCCAGGGATTAGATTCTGTATTTTGTATTTTGGATTATGTATTTTGTCCCCAGCTCCAGCTCCATTTGCATAAATCTTCGATACGACATGGTGATCAGGACATAGTCCCTTCAGCCATTCGACTGGCGAGACAGAAACTATGTAGCCATAGATAAATTTGACCGTCTTTTGACCCTCATCCCTCGGCAATGATGATACGACAACCTATCACTATATTTTATATAGTAGTAGATGACGTTTTAGTATTAAATTATGTGAGTTCATCTTGATTCTGTTACATTCTTCAGATACTATATACTAAATTCGATAAGAACGTATAATACACCATATGTATAGAACATAGATGATTCACACTAATGTATACTAGAATAAATTTTTGGTTGTGTTCTGAGCCATCCGTTCTCACAACAAAAAGGATCAGTGCTTTTTAGTTCTCTTCCATTCATCAATTCCTCCGTTCTGATCAAGCCTCTTCCTTCTCCTCTAATCCACCATGGCTCTGGACCCATCTGCTCTTCTCTACTTTCCTTCTTCTTATTTGACTCTCTCAGCCACATATGATATCCAGCTCAAGTGTAGAGGCAAGAAAGAAGAAGTGGGCAGGATTAGGAGGTCGGGGAAGCAGCACAGCCGGCGGCATGACCTGGAGGAAGTACATAGGTTTTCTTCAACATCCGTAGGAGAACTATAAGGATATATTTTTTCACAACATGTCACATTGTCAAAGACCCTTAATGTGAATATCACGTTACCGCGGTGTCGGAAGACCAACATGTCATAATTTTTTAAGCCGTGTGCTTTGGCATAATCCTCCCAACTCTTTCTTCCTATGTAGTAATGAGCTTTGACATAATCCTCCCAACTCTTTTCTCTTATGTAGTAATCTTGCATTACTACATAGGAGGAAAGAGTTTGGAGGATTATGTCAAAGCACACTGCTTAGAAAATTATGACATGCTGGTCTTCCGACACCGCGATAACGTGATATTCACATTAAGGGTCTTTGACAAGGTGACATATTGTGAAAAGATACATCCTTATAGTTCTCCTACGGATGTTGAAAAAAAACCTATGTACTTCCTCCAGGTCATGCCGCCGGCTGTGCTGCTTTTCCGGCCTCATATCCTGCCCACTTCTTCTCTCCCGCCTCTACACTTGAGCTGGATATCATATGTGGCTGAGAGAGTCAAATAAGAAGAAGGGAAGTAGGGAGGAGCAGATGGGTCCAGAGCCATGGTGGATTAGAGGAGAAAAGAAGAGGCTTGATCAGAACGGAGAAATGGATGGATGGAAGAGAACTAGAAAGCACTGATCATTCCTTCAATTTTTTCGTTGAGGATACTGAATTTGTACGTATTTGCGGATATTGATTTGGTTTGTTGAGGATATTATATATTGACATTGTTCGTTGCGGATAGAATTTTTTCTCTATATTTTTTGTATATTCTGGAATGTATTATGCGTGCTGGTGTTGAGTGTTCCACCGAGGGGGTCGACGAAACCAGGAATTGGATTTTGTATTTTGTATTCTGTATTTTGGCTCAGGCTCAAGCTCCATTTGCATTAATCTACGGTACGATATGGTGATCAGGACATAGTCCCTGCAGCCATTCGACTGGCGAGGCAGAAACTATGTAGCCGTAGATATATAAAGTTGACTGTCCTCCGACCCTCATCCCTCGACAATGATGATACGACTACCTATCACTATATCTTATATAGTAGTAGATGATGTCTTAGTATTACATTATGTGAGTTTATCTTGATTCTGTAACATTCTTCAGATACTAGATACGATAAGAACATATACTACACCATGTGTACAGAACATAATGATCCACACTAATGTATGCTAGAATGAATTTTAGGTTGTGTTCTGAGCCATCCGTTCTCACACTTAAATACATATGAATTAGTACTGTGAGAGCGCCGGAGGGGAGAGGAGAGAGAGTAAGAGAGTAAAATGGGGGAACCTATTTTTTTATATTTCTTAATTTAGCGACGTTTTTAGCGACGTTAGTATTCGTCGCTACATATTAGCGACACCAGAAAATGTCGCTAAAAGCATCGCTAAATTCTGACGTGGCAACACGTGGCACCAAATCTGATGTCAGCTCGTCGTCGCCAAAACGTCGTAAATCTGTCGCTAAACGGCGACCACGCTATAACGTCGTCTTTTACGTCGCTGATTAGCGTCAAATAACAAACTTCGCAAATAACACCGCTAATTAGCGACGTCATTGACGTCGCGAAATAGCGTCGTCCTAGCGACGTTTTGCGACGTTTTCTCGTTTAGCAACACGTTTTTTTCCGTCGTTCCTGAAACGTCGCCATAAACGTCGCTAAATTAATTTAGCGATGTTTTTGCTGAGATTAGCGACTTATTTAGATGTCGCTAATCTGACAAATTTTTGTAGTGAAGATAGAACTTCCGGAACCATTCCAAGTTGGTGCTATAATCACTAAATTGCCAGCATCTTGGAATAGTTATTGGAAGAAACTACTTCACCGCTCTGAGGATTTCTCACTGAAACAGATTCAAAAACACATTCGAATCGAAGAGGAATCGAAGGAAAGACAGAAATCTGAGAACAACGGAGTTTCTACAGCTAACGCGATAAGCGCGAAAGGCGAGAGGCCTGCAGGAAAGAAGAACTTTCTCGGTCCTAAGAAGGACCAACAAAAGTTCAAGAACTCCGGCAACGCCAAAGGACCCAAGACCGGCTGTTTTGTATGTGGCAAAGTAGGACATTATGCCAGAGACTGTCGGGTTCGAAAGACCCAAAACAGTGAGGTAAATCTCACTGAGACAGATGACATAATTGCTACGGTGAGCAAACTCATGACGGTCAAAGGGAAGGCTCCAGGATGGTGGTACGATACTTGTGCTACCGTTCATGTTTTATACGACAAAGCAGCATTCAAGACCTATTCTGAAGTCAATGATGGATAAGAAGTTCAGATGGGAAATGAAGGACATTCAACGGTCGTGGGAACAGGTGATGTGAAAATCTAATTCACTTCCAGGAAGAAAGTAACTCTGACTAACATACTTCACGTCCCGGATATGAGTAGGAACCTCGTCAGTGGAGTCTTGTTGGGTAAACCAGGAATAAAATCTGTCTTTGAGTCGGGCAAATTAATTTTGACCCGTAATGGTGTATTTGTTGGAAAGGGATATACCGATGAGGGTATGATCAAACTTTGTATCATTGAAAATAGTATCAATAAAGTTTCTACTTCTGCTTACATGATTGAGTCCTCTACTTTATGGCATAGTAGATTAGCGCATATAGGTATTAGCACCATGAAAAGATTAATTAAATCTGGACTAATTTCATGCAATTCTGAAGACTTAGATAAGTGTAAAATTTGTGCAAAATTCAAAATGATTAAAAAAACCTTTTCACATTGTAGAGCGTAATACCAACCTACTAGATTTAGTTCACTCTGATTTATGTGAATTTAATGGCACATTATCTCGAAGAGGTAATAAATACTTTATTACCTTCATTGATGATTGCTCTAGATTTACATATGTATATTTATTAAAGCATAAAGATGAAGCCTTTTATACTTCTAAATATATAAATCAGAGGTTGAAAATCAACTTAGTAGAAACATTAAAATACTTAGAAGTGATAGAGGTGGTGAATATTTTTCTTTTGAATTTAATACCTTCTGTGAAGAAAACGGTATTATTCATGAATGTTCTGCACCACGGACACCTCAACAGAACGGAGTAGCCGAAAGAAAAAATAGAACATATCAAGAAATGATAAATGCAATGCTAATACATTCTGAATTATCATTTAGTTTGTGGGGAGAAGCTTTACTTACTGCATGTCATATAATGAACCGAATTCCTTTGAAGAAAACTGGTATTTCACCATATGAGATATGGAAAGGCCGTAAGCCTAATATCAATTATTTTAGATTGTGGGGGTGCATAGCTTATTACAAAAACATGGATCCTAAAAGGACCAAATTAGGTCCTCGTGGAATCAAAAGTGCTTTTGTAGGTTGTGTTGCGAATAGTAAAGCATATAGACTTTTAAACTTAGAGTCTAACATTATTGTCGAATCCAGAGATGTGGAATTTTTCGAGAACCTTTTTACTAAGAATAAAGATTCTGAGATTCCTGCTAATGAAGAGTCTCGTGAGGAGAGCTCTTCACGGTTAGTTGAAAAATAACCCGAGCTTCGGATCAGCAAGAGAGTTCAAAAGGCTAAGGATCTAGGACCTGACGAAATAGATTCTCAACTTATTTTCTTTTACTTAGTAGAAGGAAATACAGAAAAATTTATTCGAAAGATTCCTATCATTCTTCAGGTGGAAGATGATCCTAAAACTTTTAAGGAAGCAATAGCTTCGCGGGACTCATCTTTTTGGAAAGATGCTATCCAAGATGAGATGGATTCGATAATATCTAACCACACTTGAAAAATTGTCGATCTGCCCAAAGGATCAAGACCTATTGGATGTAAGTGGATGTTCAGGAGAAAGTATCATAGTGATGGTACTTTAAACACCTACAAGGCTAGACTAGTAGCCAAATGATTTCGACAAAGGGAAGGAATTATTTATTTTGATACATATGCACCAGTAGCAAGAACGACTATAATTAGAATATTGTTTGCATTAGCTTCATTGTATCATCTTAATGTTCATCAGATGGATGTCAAAACGACATTCTTAAATGGAGATTTCGATGAGGAGATTTACATGGAGCAACCGGAATGGTTCGTGCTCCCGGGAAATGAACAAAAGGTATGCAAACTTGTTAAATCCTTGTACGGATTAAAACAAGTACCAAAGCAGTGGCATCAGAAATTTGACTCAGTCATAATTTCTAATGGCTTTGTTCACAATGTTTGTGATAAGTGTTTATACTCTAAAGTATATAGAAATATCGTGATATTTCTTTGTCTCTAGTTGATGATATGTTGATCATTAGCAACGAGATGAGTAGAATTACAGAAACGAAGAGGTTTCTAACTTCCACATTCAAGATGAAAGATCTTGGAATAGTTGACACTATTTTGGGGATCAAAGTAATACAAAACAGTGGGGGTTTTGAACTTACGCAGTCGCACTATGTTGAGAAAGTGCTAGACAAGTTCAAACACCTAAAGTTCAAAGAAGTGAACACTCCATTTGATCCAAGTGTTAAACTAGAAAAGAATTCTGGAAGAGCCATCGCTCAATTAGAATACGCAAGTGCTATTGGATATCTTATGTATTTAATGCAATGCACAAGACCTGATATAGCATTTGCAGTTAGTAAAATGAGTAGATTTACTAGCAACCCTAATAATAATGAGCATTGGAGGGCTATCGGAAGAATTTTTGATTATCTTTTGAAAACCAAGAATCTTGGATTACAATATGGTAGATTTCCTGCCGTATTAGAAGGATATACCAACGCTAGTTGGATATCAAGTGTCGGGGATAACAAATCTACGACAGGTTGGGTATTTACGCTTGCCGGAGGGGCAGTTTCTTGGAAGAGCAAGAAACAAACGTGTATTACCCATTCGACCATGGAGTCAGAGTTTGTGGCTCTAGCTTCTGCATGACAAGAAGCTGAGTGGTTGAGGAATCTTCTATTAGAAGTTCCGCTGGCTAAAGACAATGTATCAAAAGTGTCAATACATTGCGATAGTCAAGCTACTCTAGCAAGAGCCTACAACAAAGTGTATAATGGAAAGTCTAGACATATAAGTCTAAGACATACCTACGTAAGGAAATTGATCAAAGTAAGAAAATTGATCAAAGATGGAATCATTTCTCTTACGTATGTGCGTACCAGTTATAACTTAGCTGATCCCTTTACTAAACCACTAGCTAGGGATTTAGTAAAGTCTACCTCGAGAGGTATGGGATTGAAACTTCTTGAGTAAGAGTTCCAACAACAGTGGCAACCCAATCTAATGTTAAGAAAACCTTAACCTTAGATTCAATGGGTACCAACAAACTGTTGATTTGGATGTATATGACATGATAATGTCGACTATTGCAATTTGAGGGTTGAGTTTATAAAACTCTTAATGAAGTTCAGTAATGTTGACATGTATCTGTAAAGCAACAGAGATACTGAAAGAACTTCACCTATGTGAATTTAGAGATGGTGCCGTCTCAGTAAGATCTGGAGTTTATCTTATAAAAATTCACGAGACAGGATCAGCACATGGCCATTAATAGTGCTAAGCGAGAGATGTAGGCGAAGGACTACAAAAGAATGTGTGTAAGGTAACACCGATTTTATCACAAGGAATAACTGGTTCAAAGTCCAGCTACCAGAGATTCCGATAAAATCTTGTGTTGCATCTACTAAGGTTAGGTTCAAATCGAAAGATACCTAACTGTATTAACATTCTTTAAGTGATGTATTCTGGAATTCCTTTTGCATCATTTATGGAACAAGTGGGGGATTGTTGGAAATTTCATTTATTGTTCATAAATGATGAAAAGGAAAGAGAAGGGACTTTAGTCCCACATCGAAAAGAGACTTTAGTCTCACAACGTCTGGTGAACCTCCGGCAGAAGGCTGTCTTATCCTGGGTGTTCTGGCGTGCTGACTCCAAGACGTTACCGGAGTGCCCGAAACACTTTAAGAAAAGTGCTGCTAAATGCACGATTCAAACATCGACGACATTTTCAACTTCGCAGAACTCGTCAGTGAAGTACAATCAATTTCTTACAGCTTTCATGAGACGAGTTGTCATGTCATCTCCGACTAATGAGAGAGGAACACGTGGCACTGTGGTTCCCTTTTCGGTTTACTGATCATTTTTCTTTTTTTTTAACGATTGACTAATTTAGTGAGGATGTTTGGTTGAAATATTTATTGTTAGAAATATAATGTTGTTAACTTGGAGATTTTTCATGTTAATTGTTGAGGTAAGAGAGTGATCAAATTGATATAATAAATGTTGTATTTGGATGTGTAATGTAATTTTTGTTGCATGCGATGTGTGTCACGATCCAAAAGAAATATTAGAACGAATGTTTTAAAAATTGGACCGGACCGGCCGGTTGAACCGTGAACTGGTAGTTTTTTCGGTCTGGTTCAGTATTGACCCAGTGTTTTGTAAAAAACTGATATTTTTATAAAAAATAGTGTCCATAAGAGATTAAACTTGGACCATTTAGATTAACCCACTGGTTGAACCACTGGTTGAACCCGTTTGACCCAACCCAGTGCCTTGGTCGGGTCAAACTCCGATCCGATTTTTAAAACATTGATTAGAACTGACAACACTTCAGTAAATCAAAGACTTACAAGAAAATATAACTGCAAACGTTAATTATTAAGGAATATTTTAACAAATATTTCCATTTAAAATATAGAAACTAGCATATACAAAAGAACCGATGTATTTGCTAGTTTTTTAAAATAGTGGAAGTATATGCTAGTTTCTATATTTTGAATGAGGACATTTGCTAAAATATTCCAATTATTCATGGTGTTAATTGGGATGAGTGGACCTGGATCCATATTTGACATAGTTTGATCAGATCTGGATCCCTCATTTTTTGCATCCCAATACTAACAACCGTTGGATTTTTTCTTTAAGTCATCTAATCTTAGCTGTTGATTTGAATGATTCAAATCAACGGCTAAGATTAGATGACTTCAAGAAAATCCAACGACGGAGCATGGAGATGTTTGGGAATGCAAAAAATTGAGAGGAATGCGGATCTCTCTCTCTCTCTCTCTCTCTCTATATATATATATATATATATATATATATATATATATATATATATATATATATATATATATATATATATATATATATATATATATACACACACACACACGGGTTTCTATTGAGTACAGAGAGTCTGCAGGCTAGGTCTGGGAGGACAAATCCAGTTTGATTACTTATAACGACTAGGAAGAACTCCGGTCGGAGGAGGAGGGGACCCAACAAGATTTGAATGAGTTGTGCGTCGTGTTGACCCTGCGATACCGGATCTTGACCGACCTAGTACGAATTTGATCGAGCCGAACCCAAAACGACTTTGGATTCTACTAATTGTTAGTGCTACAAGAAATGCTACTACAGCACTAATTGTAATAAACTGCAACAAAGCTACAAGATTTCTCTCAATCTTTGCAACTCTTTTTATGTATTGCAACACATCTTGAGCATTTGTTAATTGGATTATTATATCCGAATCTAATTTTGGTTGTCTCTTGATTCTTATTGTGAACTAGTTTTGGTGGTCATTCATTGCCATGATCCAGTGCCGTACTTTCGATTTTGAGGCCTGAGGCAACCTCTAAAATTGGTGCCCTCAAAACTTAATGTTCATGTCATATTATATTGTAGTAGTGCTCTGCAAACGTTTTTTTTTTTACCAAATTGTTTACTTATTAGATGCACGTTTACTTATCTAGATACGAACGCTATGCAATCAAATGACATTACCATAATTTTTCAACAAATAATAATAATTAAGAACAAATAAACAATCAACAATAAATATAAAATATTTTATTTCTCAATTTCTTTATTACTTGATTTCAATCTTAATAGGAATAACTATAAAATAAAATGACAAAATTGTTTTTTTTTTCCTTCAATAAATTGGTCTACCACATATAAAGATAATCAACAATTTATATAAATATATATATATATATTAATAAATCATAAAACTCACCTAACAAAAAGTAACTGATTTTAGTAGGTTTTTTAGTCCAGGAGTCGACCATATGGATTATCTTTCTAAAAAACCTACAAAAAAATTATTAATTTATTTTTAAAAATTCACCTGTGGAGCAATCAACAACGTGGAGGAGGAAAAGAATTAAGGAAGTGCTTGGAGCCAACAATGAGAATAGGAAGAAAGTGCTTGTCCTCTTTTGAACATATAAAAAGAAAAGTGCTTGTCCCTCAAGTACAATCGGCGATATCCAAGCAATTACAAATTCTAATAAAGTATTGCAATTATAAGTCCTTTGTTTGCTTTGCTGCACACAAAGAACTCAATTGGGCTCAATTGGAATGGACTATGTTATACATATATACTAAAAAAATAAAATTTTGGTGCCCCTAAAATTTTTGGGCCCGAGACAAGTGCCTCATAGGCTTCCTACTAAGTCCGGCCCTGCCATGATCTTTGGTGGAATCATGCTGAACCTCAGAGATTGCTCTAGCATAGAAAGTTGTTCAAATCTCAAATCTTGTCCGGTTTATCTTAGGGTCAGCTTTTACAAATTATACAATATTATTGCACGAAAAATTTGAAGTTCGTTATTGATTCAAATCCTACAATATTATTCACAGAATTTCTACTGTTCGGTTAAAGAAAAGAAGTAAAAAAATAAATTTTTAGTGCTTGGTTTTAATTAATTTTTAACAGAAAAAAGTTTTGTTAATTTTTTTTTTAAAAGATTGAAAGTATGTGAAGGAAGAGAAAGAAATGTGGTGGAATGTTTCACAACAAATAATCTCTTAATTTATTAATGCAGCCGCCCACGTTAGTTGGAACTGCCGGCTGATGGTGGGTGGTTTGGTCCTATCAAAAGCCAAAGGCAAAGATGGTGTGGCTCTCTCTCTCTCTCGCTCGCGCGCGAGAGCTTTGTTAGCAATTCGGCAAACGAAAAAATTCGGGACGACAAAAGTAAAAAATTCGGTCAAAAAATCGTCTAACGAAAAATATTCGGATTAGATTTAATTCGTGTTTAGTACGTTTCATATGAACAAATTCGATACTAAAAATTCGGCATATATATATGGCCCACCCATCTCTACTCCTTCATAAACAAGGGTTCAGTGTGAATAAGATGAGGTTGGAAAACATTATATAAAGAAAAGAAAGTGAAAGTAGGATAGAAAACTGAAAGATTTTTCTTTGATTGTTCCAAGCAACATGTGCAAAAATTCTTAGGTTTCTTTTTTAGTTACAGCTGTGAGATTTTTCTTCTTTTCTTTTGATAATTGTGCCAGTCTTAATATTTAATAGCAGCAAGGGTCAAGAAAGTGAAAACTGTTGGGTTTCTCAGTCAAGTTTTTTTGACCGAATGTTTTAAAAATTCGTACGGTACGTGTTTAAAACTCCACACGCTTAAAATTCGCGTACAAATCCGAATTTTCAAACGTACGTAAGTATTATACGTTTATGTAAGATACGGAAAAATTTGCGTATAATACGCGTTTTATTCGGGTGATTGCTAACAAGGCGCGAGAGTGGGAATCGTGGGCCCCACGAAACATGGCCCCTTGGGGAAAAAGTTATTTTTACGCGGCCCCACCAAAAATAACTATGGATTGTAATAAAACAATTCACAAGATATAGTTAGAAATTGTAGTAAAATAAGAAATATTTAGATTTTGGGTCTCAAATAAGTTTCGAAATTAGTATTTAGATCTCCATATAATATATAGGGAAAATTTATGAAATGCCCAAAAATTTAAAAAGTTTTATGAAAAATCCACCCCAAAATAAACTTTCATCGCGTGCCCAGCATTAACTTAAAAATTAAAAAAAGGGCACGGCATGACCCTTTTGCGCTTCTAATTTATTAAGAATATCAACAAACCCAGCAAGTTTTATGAAAAACGGTTCGATTCCAGACTCTTCAAAAAAGTGTCTCTATCGCTCCCTCCTCTTCCATACTCTGTTCTGTTGCGATTTTAGGTCATCTCCTCCAAAAATCTTAGAAATTTCTTACAAGAAATCGCCAGCGAATCTCCATCACAATGTCGCAATCATCAGCAATGGAAGTAGACCAAGTTAGAGAAGAAGGAGAAGAAGTAGTTGGAAAACAACAGAAAGGAGGGAAGAAAGTTAAGAAGGTTGCTCGTAGACGAAATGCTCCAAAAGAAAAAGAAGTGCAAGAAGCAGTAGAAGAACAAGAACACGGAGAACAACAAGAACAAGATCAAGAACAACAAGAAGCAGTAGCAGGGGGAGAAGAAGAAGATGAAGAAGAAGGGAAGAAAAAAGGTAAAACTTTGAGTCTTGTTCATTCTCCGTTTATATTGACGCGGCAAATGAAAATGATCATTCTCCGTCTATAAAATACACGGAGGATGCCCTTTCTGTGTCATTTGAACTAGAACTGGCCATTCTCCGTCTATTTTGAGACGGAGAATGGCATTCTCCGTGTTTAAACACACGGAGAATGTTCATTTCTGTGTTTTTGACCTAAAGAACGAGCATTCTCCGCCTAATATGAGACGGAGAATGACATTCTCCGTCTGTAAAATAGACGGAGAATGAACTTTCTTCTTGCATTAACCTAGAGAAATGAACATTCTCCGTCTCACTGACACGGAGAATGCCATTCTCCGTCTATTTTATAACGGAGAATGACGTTCTCTGTCTATTTTGACGCGGAGAATGGCATTCTCCTTGTAATTTGACCTAGAGAATGAGCATTCTCCGTCTTACTGACGCGGAGAATGGCATTCTCCGGGTCAAAAGAGACGGAGAATGCCATTCCCCGTGTTAAAACAAAACGGAGAATGACATTCTCCGTCTATTTTGAGACGGAGAATGGCATTCTCCGCCTTACTTAGACGAGAATGCTCATTCTCCAGGATAAAATAAAGGGAGAATGTCATTCTCCTTGTATTTTGACCTAGAGAATGAGCATTCTCCGTCTTACTGACGCGGAGAATGAGCATTCTCCGTCTTGCTAACGCGGAGAATGGCATTCTCCGTATTAAAACACGCGGAGAATGGCATTCTCCTTGTAATTTGACCTAGAGAATGAGCATTCTCCGTCTTATTGAGACGGAGAATGTCATTCTCTGGGTCAAAATAAAGGGAGAATGCCATTTCCCGTGTTAAAACAAAACAGAGAATGACATTCTTCGTCTATTTTGAGACGGAGAATGGCATTCTCCGTCTATTTTAAAACGGAGAATGGCATTCTCCCTTTATTTTGATCTAAAGAATGAGCATTCTCCGCCTAATATGAGACGGAGAATGGCATTCTCCGCCTTACTTAGACGGAGAATGCTCATTCTCCGGGACAAAATAAAGTGAGAATGTCATTCTCCTTGTATTTTGACCTAGAGAATGAGCATTCTCCGTCTTACTGACGCGGAGAATGAGCATTCTCCGTCTTGCTAACGCGGAGAATGGCATTCTCCGTATTAAAACACGCGAAGAATGGCATTCTCCTTGTAATTTGACCTAGAGAATGAGCATTCTCCGCCTTATTGAGACGGAGAATGTCATTCTCTGGGTCAAAATAAAGGGAGAATGCCATTCCCCGTGTTAAAACAAAACGGAGAATGACATTCTCCGTCTATTTTGAGACGGAGAATGGCATTCTCCGTCTATTTTAAAACGGAGAATGGCATTCTCCCTTTATTTTGATCTAAAGAATGAGCATTCTCCGCCTAATATGAGACGGAGAATGGCATTCTCCGTCTTACTTAGACGGAGAATGCTCATTCTCCGGGACAAAATAAAGGGAGAATGTCATTCTCCTTGTATTTTGACCTAGAGAATGAGCATTCTCCGTCTTTCTAAAGCGGAGAATGGCATTCTCCGTTTTAAAACACGCGGAGAATGCCATTTCCCGTGTTAATACAAAACGGAGAATGCCATTCTCCGTGTCAAAATAGACGGAGAATGATATTCTCCGTCTATTTTGACACGGAGAATGGCATTCTCCGTTTGAATACAAAATGGAGAATGCTCATTCTCCGTCTATTTTGACACGGAGAATGACATTCTCCGTCTAATATTAGACGGAGAATGGCTTTCTCTTTATTATAATAAAGAAGAATGTTGACGTAAACCTAATTGTTGTTGTTTTTAGGGAAAAAAACTGTCAGGAACAGAGACGAAAGACTTTTCCGTGCAACATTCACCCCAGTACTCTCTCTCATGGATGAGGTGAAGGAAAAGTTTCGCCATTTGCCTGAAGCAGTTGTCGAAAGCTTGAAGAATGTAGGATTCTACGACTTCGTAGATGTATTCTACAGAAATAAGGTGAAAAAATCAGAACTATCTAAAGTCACCCAAGGTCTGGAGAAGTTGATGGGAACTTATTTGGAAGAAGATGGAATTGGATATTTCCAATTGAGCAGCAGTGTCAAAGTAGCACCAACTGCTGATGAGATAGCAACCATTTTCGGTCTGCCAATGAATGATGACACTGAAGTTGATGATAAGTATTTGAAGATCATCACTGAGAAGCAGAAGACCCCCCCACCAGCAGACTCATTCAGCATGTGTACAAAACACTTCACAAGATTGCTGAAAAATTCCAAGGGCAAAGGTGCTGAAGTCTCAAACGCTGAAGTTAGGAAAAGGATATTAGAGCTGCTGGGGGGCGAAAATGCAAGTCCCGATGAGGTGGCCAAGTTAATAGTATTCAACTTGTGCCAAACAGCATTCTTCACCAGAATGGGGGGGTCGAACTTGTCATACAAGTTCTTCGCTCTGGTGGAGAGCACAGATGTTATAAAAAGCATCTGTTGGCCTCGGATTATACTGGGGTACGTTATGGACAGCATAAAGAGGGCTGTCACAAAATCTGAAGATGGTGATGTTGATATATCGTACAAGAAGATTGAAGGTTGTACGATATACTTCTTGTATTGGTTTGCAGAGCACAGTCGACTGGTAGAAAGGAAGTGCAAACCAACAGTCGCATCTCCGAGATTCTGCACATGGGATGGGAATAAAATCTTAATATTCCTAAAAAATGAATATCAAGGTGCTAAAATTGATTCAGATTTGATATTCAAGGATATTGTTGCATTGAATGTTGATGAACTTGAAGAAGTCCCAGCAGAGCAGCAATATGTAGAAGGTGGAGACAATTCTGTTGATGAAGAAGAAGCTCAAGCACCAGCACCTTCTACAGCTGACAATGTAGATATGTTGCGTGTCTTGCAGGAGAAATCTCAGCTTATCGCTGAGAATGAGCAACTCCAGGAAAGAGCCCAGCAACTAGCGGCAGATGTAGCCCAACAACGTGCTGTGGGGCTCGTTGCTGATGGCTTGGAGAAGGAGTTAGACTCTTTAAGGAACGAGAAATCGCTCCTTATTGATGATAACAAGAAACTCCTTAAGCGAGTTGAGGAACTGGAGGCACAGGGGTCGGAACTAGACTCCCTGAGAAAGCAGAAGTCTGAGCTTACTGCTGATAATGAGAAGCTTCGTCAACATGTTGAGGAGCTACTTCTAAAAGGTAAGATTTTATATTTTTTTGTCTATTTTAATCTGTAATTACATGTATCTAACAAGGAGAATGACCATTCTCCGTTATAAAATAGACGGAGAATGTCATTCTCCGTATTAAAACACACTTAGAATGACATTCTCCGTCTATTTTGACATTCTCCGCTAGTATTTTGACACGGAGAATGACATTTTCTGTATTTTGACATAGAAATGATCATTCTCCGTATGTTTTGACACGGAGAATGACATTCTCCGTCTAATATTAGACGGAGAATGTCATTCTCCGTCTAAATTGACACGGAGAATGTCATTCTCCGTCTATTTTGACACGGAGAATGTCATTCTCCGTCTAAATTGACACGGAGAATGACATTGTTTTTAAAAAGAAGATTATATAATATTGACATCATACCTCTTGTTCTTGTTTGTTTTTATATCAGTGAAAATGACAGAGGATCTGAAAAAAGAGAATGAAAAGCTAACTAATGATAATAACAGACTTCTAGAGGAAGTTGCCTCGTTGAATGACGAAGTCAAGAATAAGAACGATACAATCGTTAACCTTGAAGCAATGGCTAGAGCATTGGAAAGAGGGGATACTCAAGCAGTTCCCCAGAAGCATTACACAAGATCAAATGTACCTGCTGCAGATGAGGATGATTTTACTACATTGCAAAAGAAGAAAACATCCGATGCTACAATAAGTAAGAAGGCAGGTCCTGGTCGGAAAAGAAAAGCTGCTACTAGTCCCAGTAAGAATGTAGCTCCTGCTGGGAAAAAAAAAGCTCCTTCCAGCCCCGAGAAGGTCGACAATAAAAAGGAGATGTCAGCTCCTGAAGAACTTGAGGAAGAATCTCCTCAAACAGCAAAGCTTGTTAGAGATGGGAAAATGCTGATGCAATGTCCGAAGCTCAGACTTTGAAACGTTGCAGACGATGAGCTGAAGCAAGTATACAGGAGCATCGTATACACAAGAAGGATGTCTCCAACGTAAGTATTCTAAACTTGAACCAATTTCTGTTTAGAATACTTATGTATATATGTACTTTCCAAGTGCAATGATCATTCTCTATTGGAGTTATTTTTTATGCAATTTTATCATTAGCCTATATTATTATCATAATCGAAACTAAATTTATGTGCAGTGATTATGTATATATGTACTTTCCAAGTGCTCCAGAAGAGTGTAAAATAAGAAGAAGAAATAATGATGTCAGCATGTTGTTAAGTGCTAAAGATTTTCAAGACATTATAAATGAGGCGGATATAGAAGCCGGTGTTATGAACTACCTAATAAAGCTTATGAACGACGTTCAAGCCGAATTAAGGCAGAACATTCAGTCAAGCTCGCAGGGTGCACAATGTAAATGGTTTGCAATCATGATGCCCCATTCATTGGTAAGAATCGAAACTGAAAAATAAATATTAATGTGTACAGCTACTAATAGTGTTGTAAAAAACTAACTTATGTTATTATTTTATTTTTTTTCTTCTGGAAAACAGGGTACTGCCAAGATTATCGATAAAGAAAATCCAACAGAAGGAGCAGTGTACAATTTCAAAGTTGATATAGAAGATTTTATAATGGAGCTGGAAGATGACATTGAATGGCTATTCGTGCCACTCTTCCGCGAGGAGAATAAACACTATACGCTGCTGGCATTCAACTTCAGCTCCTATGTTTGGACGCACTACAACTCATTGCGGAAAAACACGGGCGCTAAGGGAATCCAGGATGCAGTATACATGAAGAATAAAATTGAGCCAATTATAATAAAGAAGATTGCATTGATGAGTAATAAAAGCCCAGCAATCTCGGAATATGAAACAACAGAGCTCAAGGTTTGCAAAGAATGTCCACATCAACTAACACCCAGCTGCCTTCTGTATGTTTCATATTATATTGAAAAGTTGTCGAGATATTCATTTGATTTACGGAAGAAAACAAACAAACAAGTTCACAATACTATTGTAAAGAGAAGGCTAGATTTGGCTAAGGCTTTGCTTATGAGTAAATGTGCAATTCCTTTTGTAAAATGACAATGTAAATTGGCTAACAAATTCAATGTATATATTCTGTTTGTCAGGTTTCTTTTGTAATGTATTTGTTTTCCTTTGTATTGAAATTCAATTTTACGACTAATTTACATTGTTCTATATATGTAAATCTGTTTTGTTAAAGTTCTGTTGTTTGATTCAAACCTATAATGTCATTATCTGTGTTAATACAAACCTATAATGTGTGCATTTGGAACTTAGAAATGGCCATTCTCCGTTTCGTATGAGACGAAGAATGTCATTCTCCGGGTCAAAAGAGACGGAGAATGCCATTCTCTTTGTATTTTGACCTAGAGAATGAGCATTCTCCGTCTTACTGACGCGGAGAATGGCATTCTCCGTTTTAAAACACGCGGAGAATGGTTATTCTCCTTCTATTTTGACTTATAAATGGCCATTCTCCGTCTTAGGGACGCGGAGAATGCCATTCTCCGTTTCGTATGAGACGGAGAATGTCATTCTCCGGGTCAAAAGAGACGGAGAATGCCATTCTCTTTGTATTTTGACCTAGAGAATGAGCATTCTCCGTCTTACTGACGCGGAGAATGGCATTCTCCGTTTTAAAACACGCGAGAATGGTTATTCTCCTTCTATTTTGACTTATAAATGGCCATTCTCCGTCTTAGGGACGCGGAGAATGCCATTCTCCGTTTCGTATGAGACGGAGAATGTCATTCTCCGGGTCAATAGAGACGGAGAATGCCATTCTCTTTGTATTTTGACCTAGAGAATGAGCATTCTCCGTCTTACTGACGCGGAGAATGGCATTCTCCGTTTTAAAACACGCGGAGAATGGTTATTCTCCTTCTATTTTGACTTATAAATGGCCATTCTCCGTCTTAGGGACGCGGAGAATGCCATTCTCCGTTTCGTATGAGACGGAGAATGTCATTCTCCGGGTCAATAGAGACGGAGAATGCCATTCTCTTTGTATTTTGACCTAGAGAATGAGCATTCTCCGTCTTACTGACGCGGAGAATGGCATTCTCCGTTTTAAAACACGCGGAGAATGGTTATTCTCCTTCTATTTTGACTTATAAATGGCCATTCTCCGTCTTAGGGACGCGGAGAATGCCATTCTCCGTTTCGTATGAGACGGAGAATGTCATTCTCCGGGTCAATAGAGACGGAGAATGCCATTCTCTTTGTATTTTGACCTAGAGAATGAGCATTCTCCGTCTTACTGACGCGGAGAATGGCATTCTCCGTTTTAAAACACGCGGAGAATGGTTATTCTCCTTCTATTTTGACTTATAAATGGCCATTCTCCGTCTTAGGGACGCGGAGAATGCCATTCTCCGTTTCGTATGAGACGGAGAATGTCATTCTCCGGGTCAATAGAGACGGAGAATGCCATTCTCTTTGTATTTTGACCTAGAGAATGAGCATTCTCCGTCTTACTGACGCGGAGAATGGCATTCTCCGTTTTAAAACACGCGGAGAATGGTTATTCTTTGTATTTTTGACCTAGAAAGGAACATTGTCCGTCTTAGGGACGCGGAGAATGCCATTCTCCGTGTCCAAATAGACGGAGAATGTCATTCTCCGGGTCAATAGAGACGGAGAATGTCATTCTCTTTGTATTTTGACCTAGAGAATGAGCATTCTCCGTCTTACTGACGCGGAGAATGGCATTCTCCGTTTTAAAACACGCGGAGAATGATTATTCTTTGTATTTTTTACCTAGAAAGGAACATTGTCCGTCTTAGGGACGCGGAGAATGCAATTCTCCGTTTCGTATGAGACGGAGAATGTCATTCTCCGGGTCAAAAAAGACGGAGAATGTCATTCTCTTTGTATTTTGACCTAGAGAATGAGCATTCTCCGTCTTACTGACGCGGAGAATGGCATTCTCCGTTTTAAAACACGCGGAGAATAACTATTCTTTGTATTTTTGACCTAGAAAGCAACATTGTCCGTCTTAGGGACGCGGAGAATGCCATTCTCCGTGTCCAAATAGACGGAGAATGTCATTCTCCGGGTCAAAAGAGACGGAGAATGCCATTCTGCTTGTATTTTGACCTAGAGAATGAGCATTCTCCGTCTTACTGACGCGGAGAATGGCATTCTCCGTTTTAAAACACGCGAAGAATGATTATTCTCCTATTTTTGACTTATAAATGGCCATTCTCCGTGTATCTAAAACGGAGAATGATTATTCTCCGTGTTAAAACACACGGAGAATGGTCATTCAATACATTATAAAGTCAGAGAGTATAAAGGAGAATAAGTTCTTATGCTGATATGCAGAATTCAAACTATTACCATTGATATCAAAAAATGTAAGATATGTATTCAAAAAACAATTTCCAGTTATATAAAAGAAGGAATATATTTGTATGTATTAACGAGGGGGCGCTGCCCCCTCGACCACCGTAGCAGCACGTGGAGGCAGAGGACAAGTGCTACGATTGTGATTGCATAATTCAAAATAATTCTGGCACCTTATCTTTCTCTTCTCTTTTCCCTTGTTCTCATATTTGCTCTTGTAACGGTCCACTTTTGGTCGTCCAGGACCACGTTTCGGAACAGGGGGTAGAACAACATCAGTGGGATTATTTTCAAACTGTTTTTCGCAATCTGGAACAGGACGAATAGCACATGAATATAACTTCCGGTAATAATCTGATGTCCAATACTGCTCCACAAAGTCGTAAACAGATTTATCTGAACCAACTCTGATGCATTGTATTGCATGGCTGCATGGGAATCCATATACCTTCCATCTACGACAACTACAATGACAATCAAGAAGATTCACCATGTGGGAGGAAGTATCTGCGATCACCTCAAATTCGAAATCACCGGACCGATATACCCTATAACACATGCCATCATCTGTAAGCTGCTTCAGCATATCCTCAGCGTATGGAGTCAATTTGCTATTCAAACCAATTGCATCCTTGTGGCGATCCGAAATCATCTTCATCATCTTCACACGGATGACATTTACAATTGCTGAAATAGGCAATTTCTTCTCAGCCTTTATCCATGCATTGAATGACTCTGCACAACTAGAAGCAACCTCACCGTATCTACATCCCGGGAAGAATGCGTTTGACCAGTGTTCAGGTTTTTGTTTATTCATCCAATTCACAACATGACCACAATTCAGATCATAAATCTTCTTGATTGCTTGTCTATACCCACCTTTATACAGAAAAACAAATAAGTAATAAAGAATTAGGTCAATTCACAAAATTATGAAAAAATAAGTGCATTCTCATAAGGATAATAGTCATTCTCCGTTCAAAAGCTAACGGAGAATGATATTCTCCGTTCTATGCAAGACGGAGAATACCATTCTCCGTTCAAAAGCTAACGGAGAATGCTATTCTCCGTTCTATGTTGGACGGAGAATGGTCATTCTCCGTGTGATTGAAACGGAGAATGACTATTCTCCGTCTTACTGACACGGAGAATGGTCATTCTCCTTTTTAAATTAATGGTAAATGCATAAAAAATGTGCATATATCTGTCTCATTAACACACCTGGAGTTAGAGCATATACTGCTTGCCTCCAAGCTTCAAGTACATGCGGATACAATCTTTCATTTCCTTTCTCTTTCATCGGTATGTTATTCTTCATGTGATAATAGCAATAGCTATGGTAATCATTAGGAAACACTTTAGGGACTTCAGAAACTAGACCAGTGCCTTGATCCGAAAGAAAAACAATACGCCTACTACATCCAACAACATTCTTTAGATTTCTAAGGAACCATTCCCAATTATCGCCATCTTCGCCTGAGACTATACCGTATGCAATAGGGTAGAACTGTTGGTTACCATTCTTCGCTGTAGCAGACATCAAACATCCTCTAAACCTACCTGTAAGGAAAGTAGCATCCAAATATAGCATTGGACGACAATATTGAAAGCCTTCTACGCAAGCCCCATATGAAAGAAAAAGCCGCTCAAACCTCATTGATGAATCATCTTTCTGGAAGTCGATAACGGAACCATTATTGGTTTCCTTTACCTTGTTGACATACCAACACAAGTCACTGTAAGATCTAACATCATCTCCGTACATTTCCTGGTGCACCAGCCTAATGCCATGGTATGCCTGCCCGTAGGTAACAGATAAGCCGTAGTCGACCTTGAAATCATCGACAACAGATTTTGCTGATTTTTTAGGATGCATCCGAACAATGTCACTAACCAAACTTTTCACAAACTTTGCTGGAACAACCTGATTACCTTTATCCATATAGCCAGCTCCACAATTATGTTCTCCCACATACCTCTTCACCTCAAAAATTTGATTATCTTTCGAAATAGATATAGCATGGAAGCTCCACAAACAAGCATGTGTCTTGTAATTCTTGCAGCAAACAGTATACCTCCCCGGCTCAGATTTCAAAATGTGAAATGGATGACGAGATTCAAAACATACCTTTCTAACAGCATTCCTAACTTCTTCAACACCATTTAGAAAAATCTGACCAACACCAGTAATTGATCCAGGCCACATATCCGATTTCCTCTTCTTCACTGTCTCAGTTGAGCCCTCATAAAATTGTACTACTCGTTTGTCCTTTACAGTAGGAGAAGATCTACTCAAAGAACTAGAGGAGGAAGACGAAGGTCCCATGTGAAAGCTTTGACAAGGAAAAGATGTTGATGAAGAACATTGAGAGTATATTTGCTCCACAAATAGATCAAAACTCACATCATGAGTACCGTTAAAACCACCAACCAATGAGCGAAGCCAAAAATCACTTTCAACATACAGTTCAGTCCCATCAGAGTGCAAAAACCTGAAACGGAAGGAAAGTGGATCCAAAGAAGTCCATCGATCGCACACTTTATTCTTTAAAAAATCCACGGTACTTTCATGTGTGACACGGCAGGAAACTATGTCTCCCTTGAAACAAATGTTAACTAAACAACTTGATTCCATATCTTCCCCCCTGATAACATAAAAACATAAGAGGCCACAAATAGAACAATAAAATTCTCATCTAATAATGATTATTCTCCGTCTAAAAATAACGGAGAATAAATATCATCAGTTGGAACTAACTTATAATGATCATTCTCCGTCTAAAGTAAAACGGAGAATGTCATTCTCCGTCCTAATTAAGACGGAGAATGTCATTCTCCGTCCTAACTAAGACGGATAATGTCATTCTCCGTTCAAATTAAAACGGAGAATGTCATTCTCCGTCCTAATTAAGACGGAGAATGGCATTCTCCGTCCTAAAAACAAAACGGTTAATGATCTTTATAAGAAGTAATTGTCATTCTCCTTTAAAATATAACGGAGAATGCTATTCGCATAAAATAACAAGATTAAATATCTCGCTAACATTTTCTAAGTTAATAATCTTCATAACAAAATCAAATTCAGCATAAATTTCGAGATATACGAAGCTGATGGATGAATTTCTACAGATCTGAACTCTCACCTTGTTTTAAGATCTATAAAAAGACGGAGAAGAAGATCTTCTATCCACAATTGACCTAATCGCCGGAAACCACGAAGATGATGTTGATGATGATGATGATCGATGATGATGAAGGATGATCGACGTTCGACTGACGAAAACCACAGTGAACTACGAACGATTCTGCGATCTCTAATAAAGATTATATCAATGGATTTCAAATTTCTCGTGAAGAAGAAGAAGAATACGAATTTCTCAATCCAAATCTGAGTTTGCGAATTCATAATTATATATAGATGTCCAAATTTACGCGAAGGGGTATTTTTGGAATTATGATAATGGCAAATTTTGTAAATACATAGCAACTAGAGAGAATCTTGAAATATTTAACGTGTAAAAACTTAATTCTGGGCATTTCATAAAAATAATCCAGCGGGTGGGCATTTCATAAAAGCCCACCCCGAAATTGGACTTCTCAGCAATTTTCAGTAATATATAATTCGTGTTTAGATCTCAAAAATGTTATTAATGTCTCAAAAGTATCACTAATTATTTTTGGTGACACTTTTGAGATCCTAATATAAATTATGCATAATATGAAGATCCAAATACTAATTTTGAAACTTATTTGAGACCTAAAGCCTAAATATCCCAAAATAACGATCATTTTTATTACCATTATAATAAAATAATTAAAATAATTATATAATATTTGATATTAATTTTTTTTTCAATTATATAATAAAATAATTATAATTGTAATAAAATTAATTGAAAAAGTTAATTTTATTACAATTAATGATAATTGAAAAAGTTGTCCAGGTCAAGATATAGTTAGACTCAACTTTTTCAATTATTATAAAACATAACTGTACGGATATATATCTTGTGAATTTTTTCAATTAATTTTATTTAGGTGTCTTATCGTTGGACGACTGGACGTTCTTATCGTTGGAAGACCCAAATTGTAATAAAAATTCCGTCAAGATATAGCTAGACTCAACTTTTTCAATTATCATTAATTTTATTTTCTAAAGTAATAATTTATAATATTTTAAATGGAAAGAAATAAACACCTAAATATGAAATAAATGGTTTAAACAATCATTCACAAGATAGGAAGGACAGAGTGTATACTATTTCTTTAAAAAAAAAAAATCGTGTTCGATTAATCTCATTGTTCATTTTTCAATTTTTCAGGTCAAGGAACCCATACAAGAATTCCTAACTTTCCCAACAAGTATAGGAAATATGAAGGGGGGAGCATGGATAAACTCTCATATATATATATATATATATATATATATATATATATATATATATATATTATATATATGTATATATATATATATAAGGGATGGGCTCCCCCCCCCCCCCCCCCCCCCCCCCCCCCCCCCCAAAACCTAACTTAGCCCATCATAGTTCAAAATTCTAGCTCCGTCCTTGGAAATAAGGAATTAGCTAAGTTCATATAAATAGGAACTAGGGTTAGTTCATGGAATCCTAACCTGATTCTCGCCAAATACCAAATTGACAAGTATGAATTATAGTCCCTCAAAATCTACAAGGAATTATAATTCTTAGATATTGCCTAAAGAGTACGTTAGAAACCATTTTTCTGGTACTAGACTCTAGTTTATGCATTCCTTGCACTAGTTCCAATATCCAAATGGTTCTTAGTGGATAGTAAATGAATTACATTTCAATATAAGCATAAAATAAATTATTTTCATTATCCTCCATTCATGCACACAATAAATGCACACAATAAGTATATATCAACCAATATAAACCCAATCAATTAGGGGATATTTGGATGTCTGTAGCTTCTCGAAAGTGTAAAAGTGTCACTTTAACACGTTAAAATGCAGCATATTTACAAATGTATCACTTCCAAAATATGTTTGAATACATAGTTTTTTGTCTCTTGTAAATGTGCCACTTTCAACATTTTATTTGGATAATATGAAAGTGTAGTTGAGGATTAAAAAAAGAAGAAGAAATAATAGTCTTTTCCAATGGAGTTGCATTCAATTTATGCTGCAACTGAGAAATTAAGAAATAACACTTTCAGTTGCAATGAATGTCATATCACATCCACTTGCAATAGAGTTGCAATGTCAACCCAAATACGAAAACTTCAACGGTGCGGGAACAGTTGCAATGAAAGTACCACTTTCAAGACACTCATCCTTCCAAACAGCCAAGTGTCCTGAAATGAGTAAAACTTTGATACCGAAGGGGGTATCTATGTATGACAAGAGGCCCCCCTCAATATTTATGTATATATATATATATATATATATATATATATATATATATATATATATATATATATATTTACACATTTTACGAAGAGGGAGGGGGCCCACATGTCATACATAGGGGGTATCAAAGTTTTGATACCCCCTTCGGTATCAAAGTTTTCTCCTCCTGAAATCGTGACTCAATATCATTCTAGTGATCAGTATTGTACTTATTTGTACGCCATTTGAAAGTATAATCAATTTCTCAGTAGTAGTCCCATACAAAGAAATGGCATTAGCATTCCTGTAGGTTCATATCAGTGTGTTCATGGAAGGCAAGAAACAATACATAGTAGTTCATCTTTAGATTATGGCAGAGGATGAATGAAGTAAAATATACATGGACATGATCTTCACAGAGATTGACAATTCAAATAAAAGAGCGCTCTCATTAACATGCATACCAACCTTCTAAATTTTTTTTAAAAAACAAGCAGTAACATCTTCATAGTACAAAACACCTCTCTAGAGAGTAGGCATCTCCCCTTGTTGTTTCCGCTTCTCCAAACTTTTACTGACAAATCTTGAAGAAATCCCCCAAAAGATTAAAAATGACTTCCATAACTAAATGTAAGTAACATGACACGGGAATGGAGCCACCCCACACCCTAACCCTCAAGGCAAGGCGGAGCCATTTCCTTTCTGGGCAATCGTAAACCTTTGCATATTTGCAAGGTAAAATAATTTTGATGGCACCCAAAATTGCATAAATTAATTATGATCAAGCCCCAAGATGAGTTGCATCTTCAGGTGGAATTGGCTTCTTCCCATAGCGCTGCGATGAAAAACGACAAATGTTCAAGCATACCACGGGATAAGAGAAGGAAGATCAATCGATAATGGAACAGATAATAAGAAGCTCCAAGTACCTGCTTTCCAGTGGTGAAGGGAACGTATTTGTATTTTATCATGTGAAGTATTTGACGCTTCATTGTGGCTGTAAAGAGTACCAACCAGTAGAAAAGGAGAATAGGCCAAAAGACGGGCACATCAAAAGCATCGAAGAAGGTCAATACGAAAGCAATACAGAATGCCTTTGTAACGGAGTACCTGCAGTTAAAGAGATCCTCATTCTTCACTGTCTATCATGTAATAAATACTCAGTATGATAGGAAACCAGTGGAACCAAAATGGTTTGTGTAGTAACAAAATACATTGTTGTAAATGACAGGCAAACTCCTATCTTGATTAAGCGAGAAGACAACTGCATAGATGATTCATTAAAATATCCAAGCAGATGGCTCGAATGTCTCATGAACATAAAGCAAAATAGTTGGCCAAACAGGTATATATCATATCAAGAAGGTAAAACGTTTCTAGTACGACATAAAGGAACACATATTTTATGCCGAATTACAGAAAAAACTCTAAGCAACGGGTTTCAATAGAAAATCCCTGTAAACTAAAAACGTGACAAGTTTTGGAGCACCCACACGAGTATCTTAAAGTTGCTACAGTCAACTATGGTCTCCGTTAAGATTTTTTTTTTCCAACTTGAGTTTAAAAATGGAAAGAAAACTACCCATGTGTTAAACTACCTTTTTGGTTAAATGAAAAACCCTCTAGCTAAGAGATTTTTGTAGAATGACCTCATCATCATAAAAAATATAGACATCCATCCTTTCGTAGGTGCATTCATATAAATAAACATTTAAGTATACATACATGCAAGTACAAACAAGCACACACAATCATCAAGATAACCAAGAAGATTCTGGATCATTATGTTCAATGTTTGTGTTAGCATTAGAGAGGACATGGCCTATAAGAGAGCCGGATGGAAGAAGATGATTCAATCAAAAAAAACCCCAAAATCATGGGATAAAGGCTTTGTTATTGTTGGTTTATTATGCTCAATGTTTGGTCTCAAAATTATTATTTTTTGCCATTTTATGGTCTCCCCTAACTTAGTTGTGAAATTATACTGTGTTAGACGCACCGAGGACAATTAAGTTCTAAAAAAACATGAGAAATTTTCCATGACCCAACTACCTCCCAAGTCCCCCATTGAAATCCCACTCTTCCTAGAGGCGCAGAATATTCATGCCATATCTGTATCACATCATGTCGGACACGTATCCAACGTGGTACAAACACTCCAAAATACACTAGGACACACCAAAATAGATGTCATATCACCATGTTCAAACAATGTCATGTCGTATCTGTGCAACATAGCAACCAAAAAGGAATATTATATGTTAAGAATTGGACTAATGGGGGCTGAGTGCTCAAACCCCAATAGTTGAAAAGGGTAAAGTCTTAAAACCAGTAATAAACATTAATTTTTGTAAATATTTTTCTCTTTCAAACTCCGGTAGCTGAAATGAGTTGTGCCAAAAGCATCAAAGATGAATAAGATTTTTTCCCCTTCTTTCTTTCCACCCAAGACCTATAAAACTTAGGTGCCTCCTATAAAACTTAGTTCAGAATCTTTCAGGTTTATCATGGTTTTAGGCTACTATTGTCTTCAATTTTACACTTGGAATTGCAACATTCGATAAAGCTTGTTAACATCATTAGTGGAGTCATGCTTTCTCCTATGAGTACTAATAGCTCTTCGTAGCTAAACATCGCGACGGAACAAGAATCGATACCACCCAAACGCAATGGGACCAACTAGCTATTGCTAGGGAACCATCCATGGATGTGTAATTAAGTACTGGCATATATCATCATCATCCAAGCCTTCTCCCATCATAATGGGATAGGCTGTGGAGCATAAGAAAGCTACATACAAAATTTGAGAAAGTTATCATGACTGCTCATCAACATGTTGTCAACCCTGTATGTTTGTGCAAAATTCCTAGCCAAGGTAACTATGAGCATGGGAGGGTCATGCTATAAGTATTAATGCAACAAAAATCAAATGTTTCAATGCCTTATGCGGCTGTCCTGAGTAAGAGACTATGACATAGCTGGATTATCCATCAACCATTGCATTGATATATTAACTGCTCATACCTAAGAAGACTCAAGAATTAGTCTTGGAACAAGACATTGCTAACTATATGCGTCGACGCGTCGTACATGGTGCAAAACCAACAACATCTTTCTAATCATTGTTATGACTCCTCCCTTGAATAACACAACATGAAGTCTGGTGATGATGAACAAAAGGTAGGGACAGTCCAAGGTCACAGTTGAAAGTGAAAGACGAGCCATTCCAATTATTGTCAAAAGAGTTGATAGATGTAGAATCAAATTTCAAGTCGGTGTACCTAATCTCTATTCATCCATGATGGTGATATATAAAATTATCATCTTCAACCTGCATAATGACATTTCTTCCTATGATGGCTACATATATTAAAACAAACTATCAAACTTCTTGAAGAGAGAAATATATTAAGGGGCTCACAAATTTATCAGTATCTTTATTTCCTTAGTAGACTTCAAAATTTGATGTAACATGTTAAAATCAAAATAATAGCCCTTCGTGGAGTATCAAAAATTAACTTATAAAGTATCCTCCTAAGAAGTAATAATTTTAGCACTTAGCATTCATTCATCTTGATTTCTTTTAAAATAAAAAGGATAAAACATGGGCCATTCAGTAGTAAAGTAAATATAAGTTGTAATCACATTACTACTAATATCATGAGTGATAATGGTTCTCAATAAATAGGATCTACTTAACCTAAAACGTGCTCATGAAACCACCGGATTTCCACAAGGAAATTTTCAGCAAACTTAGCTTTTGTTTCCTTGATAATACACAGATTAGTGCTTGACTATTTGATGCAATTTATTGCAGTCTACCATAAATAAGGTGATGATTTTCAGTCCATAGAATTCAAGCAAAACCATAATAAGCTTTGAATAGAACTCGCATACAAGATTCCAATCAAGGCTTCCAAAAATGAGTTCCTTCACCACAACTAAACAAATAAACACGATTTCATAACAGAAATGCAAGCAACAAATTCATATGTTAATTATATACTGCAACATTCATATACTATGGAATAAGTTGCGATGGTCCTCTCATTTTCCCAACAAAATAAACACAGCTTAAATTTGACTTCAACTGCTTATACCAAAATTTCCGTAAGATTCAATGATCAGACAGTCCCAAAATTTAGGGATAAAAGGTTTTCTTGTTATAGTTAAAAGGATAGTAAATCAACTACCCATAAGAAACCATATTGCTAAAAGCTCGCAGACACTCAATAAAGTTCATCACACCCTAGGAAGCACGGGTACTTAGACAATCAGAGCCCTCTCCAAGCTGTCTTGTGTCAGGCACATACCAGACACAAGATAGACACTCCAAAATATACCTATGCCATGCCAAAATCAATGTTGTTTGTGACCACAATGCCATGTACGTATCATGTCGTGGCAAGTTAATATTCATGTTTGTGAAACATAGATCATACCTAATTACAAATCAAACCATCAAAAAACCACACACAAAAATTCATATATCTATCATAAAGCGAATTGTTGTTTTCCGCCAAAACATAAAAGGATAAAGAAGGGTCACGATTAAAAGATATGAGGTATATCAAATGTCCACGGATATGACAAATGCATGTCAATAAAAAAACCTTAAAACTAATAAAAAAATCATTAAAGATGTTATTAAATGTTATAAATGAGACGCAATTTCAAAAACCGAATTATCAAGGAGTGTCGGAGGCACAGGGAGAACTAGTACAAATAAATTTCAACATCCCCAACCCAAAAATCTCCCTCAAATACAATTCTTTCTAACCCATTCCCCAAATTCCAACATAAAATTTTCTCCAAAGGGACTTTTTTCAATCAATTCAAAAGTTTAAACCGTAGACTCTCCCTACTAAGTTCTTTTAAGTTTAACAAGGTTTTAAGCATTTCTTTAAACCGATAATGAAACCACCAAAATTTCTGACACCAACCGGTTCAAAAGTCAAAACCATCAAAACTCCCCCAAACCTTTGGAACTGATACTCATAGAGGTCTGAAACTAATACTGAAATTGATACCGTGAACCTTAAAAATCTTCAAACTTCCAACCCGAAAAGAACGTTCCTGACCAATTCCTATAGTTCCAATCATAGAACCTCCAACAAAAGGTTGTATTAACCAATTCCCCAAAATCCAAAACCAAATTATTTTTTTCCCATAAAATGTTTTTCTTCAACAAAATTCCGACCCTAGATTCCCAAAACAGTCCTTTTTAACACATTGAAAAACTGCCCAAATTTCACAGCCCAAAATGCAAGCAGAAACCACAAGTAATCACATTATCCTAACAATTAGCAAGTATCAAAATGACGATAAATCTGTATTTAATCTCACCAGCTATCATATCTCCGAACGAAAATAGTACTTTTCAACCAATTTTCAAAATTCTACCCATAGAATCTTCCAAAAAATATTCATTCCTAAATTTCAACCGTAGGACCTCCCTAAAAGGGATTACTTTTTAACCAATTCCAAAATTTCAACACCCTGAACCTGAAAAAGCTCACCCATAGTTCTTTCTAACAAATTCCCAAAATCACAACTCTAGAATCTCTTCAACCAAATTCCAAGATTACAACCTTGAATCCCAAAAATAAGATTCTTTCTGACCAATTCAAATCACATAATAATAGTTATCCATTTAATCTCAACGGTTAACAGAACACCAAAACATTTCATCATCCCCAACCCCAAAAAATCGATTTCAAACCTTGAATTTTCTAGAACTGTTCTTCTTAACCAAAAACCTTCCAAAATTGGTTATTTTTATAACAAAATCCCCCAATTTAATCCCTAGAATATCTAAAAAAGTTTTTTTTTTATTAACCAATTCCAAACCCCAATCCTATAATCTCCCTCCAAAGTGTTCTTTTTAACGAATTCCAATATTCTCCAAGTTCACATCACATAACACATAATGATGCAAGCAGTAACCGAAACGAAAACCACATCGATAACGAATCTCCATCCGTCTCACCAGAACTTGAACTCGGGAAGCCGGCGGACGAAGGGGCGGAACTCGTCGGAGGACCTCGTCGGCAGGGAAGGCCCCGATCCGTCGACGAGCTCCTGGATCTCGGGGTCCACCTGCGGGGAGAGGAAGGCGATGAGGAGGTTGAGAACGTAGATCCCGAGCGCGTACGACACCACGTAGAACCCCTGCACCAGCGCCACGCGGAGGATGTAGATCGCCGCGACGAGGCCGAGCCCCAGCCACCTGCGGAGCACGTGCGGGGTCGCCTTGTCGAGGAGGTGCTGGTACCGGCGGGATCCGGCGGCGGCCCACGCCGACACGAAAGGTATGCCGTCGCCGTCGCCGGAGCCGGAGCCGAAGGTGTCGGCGGCGGCGGAGGAAGAGGGGTCCACCATTGTCGGGTCTTTTTTGGGGGTGTTCTTGATTTCTTCCTCCTTTCTGCTTTTTCCTTTTTAAGGGTTAATAGTATGTGATGGATTTGTCGGTAGGATGGAGTTTGTGGTAAAAAAAAAAAAAAAAAAAAAAAAATTCTATATCCACTTCATCTTTACGTGAGGTAGTCCAAATTTTTTCTATTTATTTACAAATATAGTATGTGATGGATTTGTCGGTAGGATGGAGTTTGTGGTAAAAAAAAAAAAAAAAAAAAAAAAAAAAAAAAAGGGCTAAATTCTATATCCACTTCATCTTTACGTGAGGTAGTCCAAATTTTTTCTATTTATTTACAAATTTATTTTTTTTCTTTTCTTTTTTCTTTAGGACAGTATAAATTTTGAGTATAAAAGCCAATAGGTAGGCAAATTCTACAGTTATATAATATATATAGGACTATATAATTTTTCTACAGTCCTATAGTATTCATGGGACTATAGAAAATCCTATAGTCCTGGATTATATATAGACTGTAGAATTTTCTACAGTCTTGTAAAAAAAATTATAAAATCATGCTTGTATACAGAACTGTAAAAAATTCTACCTTCTATATATAATCCAGGACCGTAGAAATCCTACAGTCCTCAAGATACTATAGCAATGTAGAAAAATTCAACATTCCTATATATACTATAGGACTGTAGAATTTGCCTACAGTCATGTTGGAAAGGTTTGGGGGATTGGACAGTCCAAAATAAATTTGAAACTGTTCTAAGTAAAAATTATAAAAATAAAAATCTGGACTGTTCCGAAGTAACAGACTGTCCTATATAAAAATGCAAAGTCCCTATAGAATTTCCCCCCAAAAAAGAGTGACTTACTTTTTGGATAATGTGATAAATTACTATTTCTGTGGCAGGTGGGGTGGGCGAGGTCAAGGGATGCTCCTGATGGATGGTCTGACAGTAGGCTGGACTCTCCTTAAATCAGTTTGACTTTGATAATTAGCAAAGTTTTCTTTGGCAAGACTATATAATATATATCCTTGAATGTATCAACGAGTTCTGGTTATATTATTAGTGTTTTTTGTGGGTTATGTTAATATGTGTCTTTTCTGTATTATAATAACACATATTAATACATTGATAAATATATATTTATATGAATATTTTCACTAACGCACTTATCAATGCACATTTTATTTAAAATATATATTGTTAAATATAAAACGTAAATTTATAAATATGTTGGAAAAAAATATTCATATAAAATACATATTTATCAATGGGTTCACATGACCTTAGGACACAAGTTAACATAACTCTTTAGGAATTAGCTATATATCAATTCCGCAATTCTATCCCCTCCCATATTTTGGGAGTCTGGCCAAAAGTAGTACAAGACATTGAATGATTTGGCCAAAATTCAGAAAATAAAAATCATAATTGTAAATATTACTCTTGATTGTGTGACTAAGAAATAAATAAAAGCTTAAAACTGTTCAACCTTAATCCATTACCCATACAAGTTAGAATTGTAGATCTGTAACATGCTTACATATGTTGGTGACAATCCATAGACCAACTAGATACATTACTTGTGGGCTGATAACACTATCAACACCAACCATGGACTGCAATGGCGACATAACCTTAATAAAGCAACAAATATATGCTAAACTAAGAAAGCAGATGTTGAATACAAAGTAACTGCTAACTGTGTCTTCTGAGTTGGTATGTTTGAAATATACAAACAGTTCTTGAAATGAGATGAAGTCTTCATGTTAAAATATCACTCCTCAACTGGAGAATATAGTATATAAGTGATTTGGAAACAAAAGGTCTACAAAACTGAAGCAAGGTGATCTCATTGTGCTTGGCTTTGAGACACTCCAGGAACTTGCTCATTTACTCGTGATTCGTGGTTTCTTTTACTGCGAGAACCGTGCCTAGACCTTGAAGATCGTCCAGTCCTTGTAGACCGCTTCTCAGTATGGTCTAGGTCAGTATTCAGCTTTGGTAGTTCAGGAGGCGCTTCAGGCCATGGAGTGCGCTTTGCAGGAACAGTGATTTCCAAGGGAGGGTCTATTATCCATCTGAAGGAAAAAGAAGATGATAACTCAGTCAGATGCTGCACATTGATCAGCTAGTGCTTAATTCTGTAGAATTTTTTTTATCGAAAAGTACTAAAAGCCATCAATGAGGGCAGAAAGATCAAGCCACGAAACAGAAGTAGGATAGAAATGTACCACTTACACTAACTTGTACCTATGTGTTACATCTGGCCGTGGAAGACTCATGAACAGATTATGCAAGCCATTGAGCAATTGTGGACGTTCTTGTATTTAGTAGGCTGAGACGATATCTGTTTTTGTTGGATTTTGGCTTACGCCGCCTGACTTTGGTATCAAGTATATTGACTTGTCAGAGTTAGTGGGTCTATGTAGTTAGTTTGCTCCCACAATGTGTGTGTATATATATAGTACCAGGAAATTTTCTTTGGGGGGGGGGGGGGGGGGGGGGGGAGTCCACTTCAAATTTTGAGAAATGGTATGCTTGCTTTTTTTGATCTTCCACACTATGCCCCTTTGTTTGAATTGAAGGCTTTCATCAATTGTTCAGTTTCAGTTCCGAAGGCAAGGTCAAATATTATACCAAATGACCACTCTTTCTTGTCCACATAAACGAGAACTCTACTAGAGAAGGGATTCACACCGTTTTTTTATTTGTTATTTCGTAGATCGCATGATTCATTATTTAATTAATTGATGTATTCCTGGTGGCACTTTGATCCGGTTGTGCTTTTTGTCAAAATCCATTTGGAGAACAATGCCCGGCTGAGACGATCGGTTTTTGTTGGATTTTGGCTTACTCCACTTGAGTTTGGTGCCAAATATATTGAGTTTTTAGAGTTAGCGAATCTATGTAATTGCCTTACTCCCACATTATATATATATATATATATATATATATATATATATATATATATATATATATATATATGCAAATGATCTCTAGCCTAGTGGTTAAGAGAGATGCATGCGGCCCAAGTGGTCAGGAGATCGATTCTCGGTGGGAGCGTTCGCCACAATTACCTTCTTTCATATATATATATATTTTTTTTTGGAATAAGGGTAAATTTATTCCTCGCACTAGGCGGTTAAGGTAATACAATACAACATCTCACTACTGCACATGTCCCCCAGAGAACTCAGGGGGACATAACTGATACATCGAATTCCACGTTATGCAGAATTCCTCTAGCGGGTGTAACCAGGCTCTCAAAGATACGCCTGTTCCGTTCACGCCAGATGTGCCAAACGGAAGCAGCAAGTCGCACCCAGGCTCGCCTCGTCCACCCCGTCTCTCCACCTCTGTGACCTCGGATCCAGCTGATGATGCTCCGAATGTCCCGAGCCATGCCAGCTCCCCTTCCCAACTGCCCACACTGCACAGCCCAAATATACCAAGAGAATGAGCACTCGAAGAATAAATGGCCCATAGACTCAGCCTCTCCCGCACACAACACACACATCGTGTCCGGGATATGAACCCCACACCTGATGAGTCTGTCACGGGTCAGGAGTCTCCCCAGCAGCAGTCTGTACGCACATAACTGCATCTTCCGGGCTATACCTTTAGCCCAAATGAAGTCCCGATCCTCCATCAAGGCGTGCCGAACCCGAACCAGCTCGAAGCAGCTCCTGAAACTGAACGTACTCGCTCCACCTGGATAAGAAGTCCCTGTCCATATCCACATATCCCGAGGCTGGCTGGTGTCGATATCAATGCGGCGGATCGCCTCACCCAGCTGAGCCGTGAATGGGTAAGCCTCTGGCACCCAAACTCCATCTCTGATGATCCGGCTGCACCTGAGGCCCCTCGTAGCCTCTCTAGAAAACTGTGAACCCAGGATATCCAGTAAAGACCGACCCGCGACCCAGGGGTCCTGCCACAAGTCCGTCGAAGCACCATCCCTCATGGACCGGCAGATAACAGACTGAAGCTTAGGTCTACACTTAAGAATAGTCTTAAATGTGACCGAGAAGTTGTTGTCATGCCTGCACGTCCAGAAGCTCCTCCCCTTAAGGTACCTGCTAGCCATCCACTCCGCCCATAAGGAGCCACCCTGGACGAACCTCCACGCCATCTTAATACCTGCAGCCTCCCTGATAGCCCGTAAAGGTCGGAGACCTACTCCTCCCTCCTCCATCGGCCGGCATAGCTGGTCCCAAGAGATAGCATGCATCCCCCCCCTCCAGAGGAAATCCGCACATAGCACCTCCACCTTCCTGATAGTGGCCGTCGGAATCTGAATAGACTGGGACCAGAACATAGTAATCCCCGAGATGACCGACCTAATCAGCTCAATCCGCCCGCCAAAAGAGAGTCCAGCTGCTTGCCAGCCCTCAACTCTCTTTTGTGTGAACTCCACCAAACTGTGGCAATCATGCTCCCTAGCATAGTTCACCGACAGCGGGACCCCCAGATATTTCACAGGAAGCTCCCCTATCTCCACACCCAGCGCAAACGCCCTTTCCTCCTTCAGGGAGCACCTGGAGCTGAAGTAGACCCGACTATTCTCTCTATTCAGCTGCAGTCCAGAGAGACGCCCGAACTCCTCCATGACCTCAGAAAGCGCCCTCATCCAACAAACAAGTGTGAAACCACCGGTTGCACAAGCTTGAATAGCGGGGAAATCTTCTTTTCAAGCACCGCCACATCCAACAAACAAGTGAAATACTCCATCACCAGAGTGAACAGGTACGGAGACAGAGGGTCCCCTTGTCTGAGCCCCCTGGTGCTGCCGAAGAACCCATAGGGTGTACCATGAATAAGGACTGAGAACGTCGGCGTGCAGATACACTCCTTCACCATAGCACCCACCTCATATCAAAGCCCATGGACAGCATGAGCTGGCATAGGAACTCCCTGTTGACCGTGTCGTAGGCTTTCCTAAGATCCAGCTTCACGCAGGCCTTCATCCCTCCTGGTTTGCAGAACTCCCTAACCATCTCATGGGCAAGCAAACTATGCTCCGCAATCGATCGGCCTTTAATAAAGGCCGCCTGGTTCGGGGAAACCAGACCCTGCATAATCCCCTCCATCCTCCGACACATAAGATGTGTAATTATCTTGTACAGATAATTACAGCAAGCAATGGGCCGGAAGTCGGCCAGAGATGTCGCCCCCTCCTTCTTCGGCACCAGCATCAGGAAGGTATGATTCAACTCCTTCAGAAGCTTCCCCTCAGTGAAGAACTCCTGCACTACCTCCAGGACCGGACCCTTCAGAACCTCCCAGTGACGCCGAAAGAAGCCACTAGAGAATCCGTCAGGCCCCGGTGCCTTATTGGGGTCAGCTCGCATCACAATCTCCTCCACCTCCTCCATACGGACCAGCTCCAGAAGTCGACTATTGCCCTGATGCGTCACCAACCTCTTAGGGACAAGAGGAGAGAATATACAGGGGTAGTCTGCCTGCTGATATAAGTCGGTGTAGAATCTGACAGCCTCTCTCTGAATCTCGGCGGGGTCTCCAATAAGTCTGCCCTCTCCATCCAACAGCCTAGGAATGCCATTCCGGTGTTGGCGGGACCGGATAACATCATAAAAGAACTTCGTGCAACGATCTCCATCCTTGAGCCAGGAACATTTCGCCCTCTGAGCCGCAGCGATCTCCTCCTGAAGCCTAAGAGTGTTGACCTCTGCCACAAGGACTTTCTCCCTAGCCGCCAGCTCCCCGCTCAGAATATCCGACGCCAGCCTCTCCTGGACCTCCCGAAGTTCAGCCTCCTTGTCCGCAAGGGAAGACCGCGGCATCTGCTTCACCCAGGCACGAAAACCTCTCTTCACCTGCTTCAACTTATGAACCATCCTGAACTGAGCAGTGCCCGCCCGAGTATTTTGCAGCCCTCTAGTAACCACCTCCTCATAACCCGCAGAAAGAAACCACCCATTGTTGTACCGGAAAGGCCTAGCCTTCCACGTGGGCCTCTCAACTAGACCAACTCGAATAGGCGAGTGATCGCTCGTCCCAGCATCCAGACCTTCCGCCACACTATTCGGAAAGAGACGGAACCACTCGCTATTTCCCAGAGCCCTGTCCAGCTGGCACGCAATCCTGTTCTGGCTCTGGACCGCCTTGTTGTGCCAGGTCCAAGTATGCCCTGCTCTCTCCAGACCCCTCAACCCCGTCTGAAGAAGACACCGCTGGAAATCATAAAGAATCGGATCCGGAACCGGTCTGCCTCCCACCTTCTCATGCCTGTGCAACAAGGCATTGAAGTCTCCCATAAGGAGTAAAGGAAGGTGAAGAAGATCCGCCATCCTGTTCAGACTACTAATATCCTCCCAGAGGGTCTCCCGTCTCCTCCTGTCGTTGTGCCCGTACACAGCGCCCAGAATGAACGAGAAACCCCCCTTATTAACAAAAGACACGCCAATGAGCTGCTGGGTCTTCAAAATAGTGGACCCCTCCCAATTGTCCCTATTCCACCTAACCCAGATCCGAGCCATATCACATAGATCGAGGTTATGGGAATGGTCCCAACTGGCAGACGTCCTGCGATTCAACACAACCTCCCCCCGAATCTTGGACTCCAACAACACCGCAATGTCACACTTCTCCCTCCTCAGCACACTAGTGAACTCCCTCCAACGCCCGATAGAGCACCCGCCTCTAATGTTCCAGGCCAGGACCGACATTAAGACTTAATGTTAGTACCCCCTAACCCAACATCAGGCAGAACACCCGAGGGAGGTGCCCCGCCCTTCTCACTAATATCTCCTCCGGCCGGGGAGTGACCCCCCGAGATGAGTGACCCATCTGTCCCGGTCACCTCCACCTCCAGCGCTCCAGGCTGCTCCACGTCATCCATGAACTCCCCATCAGGGGGGACAGAGGCCGACCCCCCCATCGAAGAGGGAGCAATGTGCTCCTGGATCTGACCATACGTCAGGGCCCACACCGGGTTATTCCCCGTATCGGTGTTCGAACCCCTCAACTGTGGAATGTCCTCCAGCGTCGCTGTCGCTTGCCGCTTCCTACTGTAGACCTGGATCTCCTGGGAGGCTGGCACATTCTGACTCCTCCCTAGAGCACTCAAGCTCCGTGTCACCATCTTCCTCTGTCCATCGAAAGGAACCATCACACCCTGCATCTTCTCCTGAACCGCCAACCCATCCTCCACCCCCATCACGATATCCTCTACCTGCTCTTCTTCCTCCATTCCATCAACCGAGTCCAGCACTGGCTCCCGTGACACCTCCTCACGCTGATCCGCCTGCCCTTTTGACTCCCGGCTTCGGGTACACCCATTGGAATCATGACCAAAACACTCACAGCGGGTACACATGGGAGGAACCCACTCATACTCAACCGACTGTCTCAGAACCGCTCCTCCCACCTCGAACTCCACCTCCCTTGGGAGCTCCATCCCAGCGGTAATCTCAACGAAAACCCTGGCGTACATAAGCCGCGAGCGGAACGCAGTCGCCTCGTCCGTCTTAATTGGCTTCCCGATCAGACTAGCAAGGCGCATCAGAAGGGGGACGCTCCAGTATCTCACCGGGAACTCGGGAAATCTAATCCAAACCGGAATGGCATTAAGAACCTCCTTCTCACACCGGAGGTCTGGAGTCCACTCCCTCAAGATAATCAGTCTCCCGTCAAACGACCAGGCCCCCCCTGGACGATCCTGATCATATCCTCCTGAAGCCCAAACTTCACCAGATAGAATCCATTTTCTCTGGAGAAGATCTCCATACTCCCCTTCGGCCTCCATACCCTCTCAGCATATCCCCGTATCTGCCCATAGAAGGGCTTACTCCCCAGCACATATACGACTAACGTATACTGCCAAAATTTAGTGACCTCAGCGACCTCCTCCTCCGGAAAGACAGCCCTGTAGCCCCCCTCCACCATCTTGGGCGGCACGTACTCCATGGAAGTCGCAGTCTTCGTCACCACAGGGGAGCACACATCCCTCCAAGATCTGGGCCGAATATCTGCCTGTGTAGCCCTGGTAGGGGCCCCCACCGCTTCCCCTCCCTGTCTCGGCTTCTCCACCTCAACCCCCTTTCCTTTCTCAGCCACCGTCGTCCTAGGTCTCCATGCGTTACCCCCCTCTGCCCGTCCCACCCGCAATCCTACGTGGGGGCACTACTCCCACCCATCGTCCTGACGGCCTGACTCCCAGGGTTTCCAGCCCCCAAGGCTTGAGAATGAAAACCCCCACGTCCGCCACCCCGTCTCCTGGAGACCGTCGTCCACCCCTCCTCTCCTCCACCACCCTTTCCCGGGTCAGCCCCGAAAGTGAACAGCACGCCAGTCGAGGACCTCCCGGACACCGTACCCGACCCTCCTGCCGACCCCGAACCGGGCCCTCCTGCCGACCCCCCCTCCCCCACCTGGGGGGGACCTATCCCCCGCAGCCGCCGTCCCCCCCCCCCCCCCCCCCGCCTGGGGGGGAACCTTCCCGCGTGGCGCCTGGTGCTCCCAGCGCTGCCGACCCCCCCCCCGCCTGGGGGGTCACCTTCTCGCGCGGCGCCCGCCGCTCCCAGCGCTGCCGACCCCCCCCCCCCCCCCCCCCCCCCCCCCCGCCGGGGGGGGACCCACCCCGAGCACTCCCAGCCCCCTCCGGGTCCCCCACTCCGCCGCCTAGGGTTTGGCTTCCCCCCTTATGGGTGCTCTTGCCACTTTTCTTCTTCCTCCCCCCCTCGCTAGCGGATCCGGAGGCCGAGGGGGAGGCACGTTCGCGAGATACGCGGATGCCCTAGCGGCGCTCAAGATCACCTTTTCTCCAGAGCTCCAAGCCATTTTTTAACATATATATATATATATATATATATATATATATATATATATATATATATATATTAGTACTCTGGCAAAAGTACAACTTAAAATTCCTCTCTTACTAAAGGGCGATTTCAACACCATACTCTATCGGCATGAAAAAGTTGGGGGCAGACCAGTGGCGGATGCGATTCTTCAAGAATTCCAATCGTGTCTACTTCAATCTGGGTTACAAAGCCTAGAACGAACATGGCACATCTGGACTTGGAACAACAAAGCAATAAGAAAGCGAGTGGCTTGTCAATTAGACAGAGCTCTGGGAAACCAAGAATGGTTTCACAAATTTCCGACTACGGTGGCCGAAGGTTTGCCGGCGGGGACTAGCGACCATTCCCCGCTTTGTGTTCGACTTACAGCAATTGAACGAGTGAAAGCTCGCCCTTTTCTGTACAATAATAAGTGGCATATGATGAGCGGATACTCCGAGGCGGTAGCATGCGGCCTACAGGCGTCCACAACAGGCAACGCTCAATATCGGTTGGTGTATAGACTGAAGCAAGTGAAGCTTGCCCTAAAACAATGGAACAAGGAGCAGCCAAAACAATCCCTCGCGATAGCGGAAGAACAACTAAGGAGTACTCAGCATTTATTACAACAGAACATTCAATGTCCTATTATCGCGGAGGCAGAGCGGGAATTAGTCAAGAAAGTTGGCTCCCTCCGACTTCAAGAAGAAGTGGAGTTGGCACAACGAGCAAAATGTGCTTGGCTTCGCGATGGTGACAGATGCAGTAAGTTCTTCTATGACATGGTTCGGATGCGGCATCATCGGAACAATATCAGTAAGCTTATTGGACCAGACGGCAAAGAAGCAGTAGAGGAACAAGAGTTGCAGAACGAGGCTATCAGGTACTACAATGAGTTATTTAATCAAACTAACTACATGACCCACTTTCCAGATATAGTCTGCAAACGAGTTGTCACGACACTGGGCAACCAGCGGCTCCATGCCCCAGTCAGAATGGAGGAGTTGGAGGCAATTATAAAGCAAGCAGATCCTAATAAGGCTCCTGGACTCGACGGATTTGGTAGCAAATTCTACAAAATTCACTGGAAAGCCATCAAATATCAGGTTCTGGAGGTGGTGTAAGATTTCTTCGTCAATGGAAGGCTACTGCGGGAACTAAACCACACTTTTCTTACACTCATACCAAAGGAGGGAGCTATCTCGCTTGCAGATTACAGGCCAATCGCATGCTGTAACTATTTATATAAAATAATTACACATCTAATGTGCAAGCGTATGGAGGACATCATGCAGGAGCTAGTGTCGGCTAACCAAGCTGCTTTCATCAAAGGCAGAACAATAGCCGATAACAATATGTTAGCACACGAGATGGTACGTGACTTCAATAGGCCAGGAGGACAGAAAGCTTGCATAAAGTTGGATCTACGGAAAGCATATGATACTGTCAATCGAGATTTCGTCTGTCACATTATGCGAGCGATGAGATTTGATCATATATGGGTCGAACGGATACGTGAGTGTATCACTACACCCACATTTTCTATACTTATTAAAGGCATCCCGCACGGATTCATAAAGAGCAGTAGGGGGCTACGACAGGGAGACCCCTTGTCTCCGTATCTCTTCATACTGGTTATGGAGTATTTCTCCTGCATGATGGATGATGCTATTTTTCACCGACGTATTGTCCCACTACAGAAATTAGTCAACCCTCCGATATCGCACCTTATCTATGCTGATGACTTGCTTGTATTCATATCACCAAGGAGGGAGAGTCTGGCGGAGCTGGTAAATCTTATGAAAGTATTCGGGAAACATACAGGATTACAGTTGAACCGGGAAAAAAGTAAAGTATACTTCAACTCACAGTGCCCAGGTAAGGAATAAAAGGCAACAACGCTCGGAATAGTGAAGGGAGAACTCCCAGTTAAATATCTGGGTATACCTCTATCCATAAATTATGCAAAATCTACGGAGTGCCATAGCCTGATAGAGTATGCACAAAAACGAATGGAAGGTTGGCATGCTCAAAACCTCTCCTTCGGAGGGAGAATTGAATTGGTCAGGTCAGTCATCTCTGCAATTGCACTCTATTGGCTGCATGCGGTCATGTTACCAACGGCGATGATAGCGAAAATAGAGAAGCTATGTGCAAATTTTGTGTGGCGAGGCGGGATCCACTCGATCGGTTGGGATGTCTTGTGTAGACCCAGAGAGGAAGGCGGGGTTGGGCTACGTTCTCTACAAGTTATGAAAGAGGTGGCTGCAATAAGACTCGCATGGAGATTCCTAACGAAGAACTCGTTATGGGCACAATGGATGTGAAACAAATATATGAAAGGCAGCTATTGGACGACTCCACACAACAACAATGCATCAGGTGCCTTTAAAGCTATTCTTTCGGCCAGAACAAAATTAAAACAACAGATTGTTCGAGAAATCAAAGATGGGACGGAAACAAGTATGTGGTTCGACCCATGGGTCGACCACCATAACTTAGCGGAGTGTGAGGGGGCGGACCTCACTCGGATCAGGCCTAACGAGAAGGTGAACTGCATTATAAGACATGGACAGTGGTGCCCAGAGGAACACCGCACGACACGTAGACTCGTACAGGAGATCACACGTATCCACATCGACCCATCCCTACAAGCGGACAGATGGTGCTTGGAAGGAAACTCTAGTGGAGAGTTTGATCACCACAAGATGTACGACAGATTGCATACTCAGTATCCGAGCATCGAACATGCGGAGTTTATATGGGTCAAAGGAGCGGCAAGAAAGATGCAATACTGCATGTATAAACTACTACTGGGGCGGTTACTTACAATTGATAGACTAGTTAGATTTGGTGTTCAACCAAATAACCTTAACTGTGTGCTTTGCGGACACCATAATGAGACAGCAGATCATATCTACTTCAAATGCGAATATGGATGGGAGACATGGCAACACCAGAGAAGAAAGCTGGAAATGAGAAATGCGGGAGATAGAACATTAGAGACAATATTGGAGGAGATTAGCCGCATGCGCAGAAGGGGAGAAAGATGGTTTACCGAGGCCCACATTCGATTGACGACAGCAGTCTGGCATGTATGGCGAGAAAGAAATAACCGTATCTTCGAAGGGCTTATCCGCCTGTGGTGGGGACTATGCATAATATAGCGAATGATGTAATGATGCTAGTGGAAAAGTGAGGCTAACTTGACCTCACCAGTTTGTTCTTTGTAAATCTTTTTTTTATCAATGGAAATTACCTTCTTCCAAAAAAAAATAAAAAATAAAAAAAATAAAATATATATATATATATATATATATATATATATATATATATATAGTTGATGACCGCTAGCCCAAGTGGTTAATGTGGAGGCATGTGGTCCTTGTGTGCGGAGTTCGAATCCCAGTGGGAGCGATTTCGGAAACTAATTATCATTTCCAATATATATAAGGAAAACGGAATACGAGCCAATGGTTCATATTGTAGAACGAGTCATTGTCATGTAGGACCAATAGAAGAAACAATTTAAATAAAAACAACATTGCCATGTTGGACCATGTGGAATCATTTTTCCTATTGGTCCAACATGGCATGACTCATTCTACAATATGAGTCATTTGCTAATACCTCATTTTCTCATATATTTTTTTTTTTCCATATATATATATATATATATATATATATATATATATATATATATATATATATTGAAGCAATAGGTAATTGTGGCAAACTCGCCTCCACTGGGGCTCGAACTCCGACCACTTGGGCCGAACCATAGTTATTAGAGGATATGATGTGCTAGTAGGATTCTGACATGTGGATTGCACTTTAGAGAATTTCCCTAAGGGGACACCTTATATATATATATATATATATATATATATATATATATATATATATAACCATAGATTTCTCACGAGAAAGCGGCGGCAACGACGATTTGCTTGATGTTGCGGAAGTGGAGGCGATTCAGTCTGATTTGAGCTGGAGGACTCTAGGAGAGATGAAGACGCCTAAGGATGTGGGGTGGATAACTATGGTCCGACGGTGATCGCAACAACGGGTAGGCAAGGTCACGGGAGGAGGAGGAGGTCAAGCGGGTATTTCGAGGCCTTCCTTACATCGAGCTGGGAAGCATGGTGGACCGAGTGGCGTTCTTGGGAAACAGAGAGAGGAAGGTAGGGTTCGAGCAGACCAAGGATGGATGGGACCTGAAGGATGAACCGCCTAGGGAGTATGCATGGGAAATATAGGAGAGGGTCAAAATAGCATAGCAGGTTAGGAGGAGAAGGATGGAGGATCGACTATAAATAGGGACCTGACCTTGGTTGCTTCATCACAACCGAAGTAGTGGACACCATTATTCAAAATTCAAAACTACACTGGTGATGCAGTGCAATTGCAGTTCTATGCTCTGATGATAGTTGAGGTGTACGCACAACGGTCATCTCTGAGGAAGACGTAGCTGCTTTTGTGGTGATCTGGCGGAACACCTTGATGTTGTATGTAGTTCTACTCTAATATAAGGGTTTACGCTCGACATGCATGGAGGCCATTGATCATATGGAAATATTTTCGAGAGAGAATGGTTTCTACAAAGGATAAACTGGTCATTTGGACTCCAATGTCCCATCGAAGCCAAAACTGGATCAAACATATACAACATAGGTTGCCTTGGCCATATGTGCAAATTTGGACAAGCCTAGAACTCTAGAAGGCTAGCTCCAACATAAAGACGAGACTTAAGTTCGCTAGCTGTGCCGTATAGGCGTGTTCACTACCAAAGATGACTAGCTCCGTCATTAGGAGAAAGCTTTTAGCTAAGTTGGCTAGCTTGGCAGCACATGCGAGCTTTGAACTCAAAAAGCTAGCCTCATTGTATGCCTAGGAATTTGTTTATGTGGATCCTTCCTTAAGTTCGTGCTCTCCTACTCCGAGCGCCACAGGCCCTACGACTCCGTCGTGCAGCTCTCGCTGTCTGCCGCTGCGTCGCTCTCCTTCGTCTGCCTCTCCGCCTCCCTGCGGAGGTTTGGGCTGAGGCGCTTCTTGTTCCTCGACAAGCTGCAGATGGAGAGCATGAGGGTGCAGGTGGGCTACGCTGCGCAGCTGCGCAGGTCCTTGTGGATGCTCGCGTGCTGCGTGATGCCATCCTTTCTTGCCGAGTGCGGGTGAGTAAACTAAACGCAATCAATCTCTCGATCCTCATGTCATTGTCATATATATACACATAACACTCACAGATGGTATAAAGGAGGGATCCGCATCCCCTTAGATCATCAAGTAAAAGTTAGGCTTAAGCTTGTCCAGATCATCAAGCTTTCTAATTTAATTATGGAGAGCCGAACTTGAGCTCAATTTTAGGCTCGTCTTAAGCTTGAGCTTTAGCTCGAGCTCTGGTTTTCCTTAGAGAGCCGAGCTCGAATAGGGGATGGCCGCTAAAAGCTGGCTTCTAGAGTTCTACTACACAAATTGATACTTCCCCCTCTTTTTTGAGAAAGGAAGAAATCAAATTCAGTAGTTGAGATCAGTAAGAAGTTTCATCTTTCCTTCTATGCTTCCATCAAGTCTTCAATAATCAAGAATTTCATTTGATCTACCCTTTTAATCAGAAGTATCTAACAATTTATGTTTTACTCGATCACTAGATATTAAGAGGTCAGAGAAATATCTTTCTCTTCCTTCCGACAGACATTCATTTGATCTTGATCCTTGTGGAGCGAAAAAAAAAACAATATACTGGATCTTGTGTTTAACCATAAAGTTTCAAAATTTTCTATCCTCAACTTTTACCTGCGTTTGAAGTAAGTGGTAACCCATGTTGGTTTAGACTATGTTTCCTACCATTACAATTTGATTCTCAGATGTTCAGAAAAGCCCTGTAGCCTGTCTCCAAAATGCATTTCCAACAGCTGTGAAAAGAGTTTGACACGTATAGTTTGGAATAGTGGACAGCCCAAAAATGAACTTTGGCGACATGATGAGACTGGTCTTGCAGTCTCTGAGAGTTCTGTAGCAAAGTAATGGGCAACAGGCCATAAGGAAAGGGCAGTTGGCAGCTAGAGGTATAGAAAAGAGGGCATCAGCAATATCAGATCAGCCACCACAAGGTAAGACATGGTAGTGGGTGCAGTAAGCTCCCTGGTCGGAGAAGCCAACAACACAGGAAGGCATGAAACAATTGACAAATAAGTAAATGACATAACCCGTGCACAACTCAATTATAGCTAATAATTTGTGGAAGGAGGCCTCGCTTACGTAAAACCGTACTTAGAAAATTAAATTCAAAAGGATCTACTAAAATCTGAATTTATTGTAACAATGGGTAACAACAAATGACCTATTCTGCCGATTAGAAAAAGGGGAGGGCAGGGGTTTCCTAAAGAAAAATCAAACTATTAAGAACATGTACAAGATCATTAATCAGAGCACCAAAGAGCAAGCAAGAGCTTTCCGTAGATCCTAGAAGACCAGTTGGTAGGTGGGCTGGCCTATGTTGTCACAGGCGACGCCTAGGCGCGCCTGTGACAGAGGACTCGCCTCGACCTGGGAAAATTTTCCCTGGGTGAGGCGATGCTCGCCTAGGCGCCCGCCTAGGGTCGCCCAGGGGAAAAAATGACCCGCCTAGGGTCGCCTAGGGCCGCACAATTATATTTACTATCTTTTCTTGATGTTGAACATTTATTATTTAATCTTTTTGGCTTCTTATATTACTTTTGTGCTTATTGGTTAATGTTTATTGCTTATTAATTATACTACATATTTGTTGTATACATAAATGCATAATTTTTTGATTCAAGAGCAGCAGATTCTGGGCGGGCGCTTAGGCGACGCCTAGGCGCGCCTAGGCGAGGCGGGTGGCCTGTCGCCTCGCCTCGCCTAGCGCCCAATACAACATAGGGGCTGGCATAACTTATTTCACGCAATTCAGGTTCATGACTGGCATAACTTATTGTTCACGCAATTCAGGTTCATGTGGTGGAACAACTTACACGATTTATAACATCAACGAGCTAATTAGCTCCCAAGATATTGCTGATTTATAAATCAACTTACATGATTTATAACATCAACGAGCTAATTAGTATCATCTCCATGTTGCGATGTCTGTTGTCTCATATTCATGTTAGATTGATACCTATTGTTGCACAAACACGGAATGAATTTTGGAATGTTCGTGCTTCTATGATTGATACTAAAGCATTGGAAAATCGTTGGGATTGAAACGTGAAAACGATTCCCCCAAACCAAAGAGACTGCGAGAGAACCGAAGAAAGATGCATAAAATTAAATTGTCAAAATCACACAAGAGGCAAAACACAAACACATCAATTTTTGACGTGGAGACTCTTGTGGAAAAAACTACGGGACGATGTAAGTTCAACCCTGAAAAGCCTCCACTAATAGAATAAAAAGTTATTGACTCCTTACAAACTTCTCACCGATCCAAACCGGATCACCACAACTAGACAATGAAAATAGATTACGGACTCCGTAGAACAAGAGATCACGAGAAGAATTTACCCGAAACAATCTCTCCTTCAAATAGTCTTCAATCTCTCTCTCCCCAAAACTTGCAAAGTGTTGATCTCTCTCTTTAGTAGATTGATGGATGGTTTTTAGAGTTAGAAAATACCTATATATACCCCCTAAAAACCGCAACAAATCTGGACCGTTGATAGGATCCAATGGTGCAGATAAAACACCCAAAATCGGGTTCAGCCCGACGAAACCAAACTCGGACCAAATTCGGTTTGGCCTGAGGCCGAACTCGGATCAAATTCGGTCATCCTAGGCCAGGAAGTTCCGTTATGGTTTGATAGAACTCGGACTGAACTCGGTATGGACCAAATTCGGATCGAACTCGGTATGGTCTTCATTGAAATCTTGAATTCAGCTTCCCGAACTTCTCCGACACACGGATGTCGCTCGTCGTGCTCCGGGGTATTCTCCACATAGGTTGGAAACCCCACCCAACTCCAACAAAAATCACCATTTACCAATAAATGAAATCTTAGAACCAGGTTGATCATAATATCAACACATAATAGCAAAAAGATCAATTAACCAATACTATTGCAAAAATGAAAGAAGAGGTTTAGGAATCCCACCTAGAAGGGAACTTGCTGTCAGAGCGGGCCTCCGCTCTGAGCCACCACAACATGACCTTCCTCCCGCAGCTCCCAAGAGGCTCGACGAACGCCGCATCCTTCACCAAAACCAGCGGACTCTCAACCTCCTCCCCATTCGCACCAACCGACTCGAAATCCCGAACCCAATCGGGCCTGCCCTCAGCCTCGCTCCACACCAGCCTAGAGTTCAGTACGAACCCGGCCCACTCCATCCTTGCCGGCAGCACCGTGCCGCCGTCTCCCACAAAAGCAGCACTTTTTCCCAAATAAGGCAACGAATTGAACGTGTGCCAGCCGACCAGCTGGTCCGAAGAGTTGCAGGCGGGACCCTGAACAGGCACGGGCAAGTTCTCCTCCTTGTCCTTCTCTTCCTCCTCGCTCTTATCGTTTCGAGCCGGGTTGGAATCCCCAGAATGGGCGAGAATTCCGACGGAGACGGCTCCCATCCACTTCACCTTCTGGATCTCGTCGAAGAGTTCCAGGCTATGCATGTTGCTGTCGTCGGTAAAGACGACGATGCCGTCCAGCTTCCGATCCCTCACTTCCCTGGTAGTTAATTTGTCAGTCATTCTCTACGAAACTGAACTCGAAATCAAACGACAACAAGGAGGGAGAGAGAGAGCGAACCTGAGGGCACGGATCCGCATCTCAGCCTCCATCCGGTGCCGGTGGGACCACTCGACGGGCATCTCCCGATCGAAGCCGAGGTGGATCGCGTTGAGCTTGGAGCGGGTGAGTAGATCGGCGGTCTCGTTGGAGGCGCCGCCGGCCTCGACGACGATCCAGGTGAGGGGGTAGGGGACGAGGGAGAGGGAGTGGACGAGGCCGGTGAGGTGGAGCGCCTGGAAGGTCCTGGAGTAGGTCGGGGTCACGGCGAGGACTGGCCTGGGGCTCCTGGCGGCGGCGCCGTACCGGGAGCGCTGCTCGGACTGGACGCGGCGGAGGATGCGGTGGGCGCGGGCGGTGTCGGAGGGGTCGGGGTGGGGGTTGGGGCGGATGAGGATGCCGTGGCGGCCGACGACGACGTGGGAGGTGGGGGAGGTGAGGTTGGGGAGGAGAGGGGTTGGGGTTAGGGTTTGGGCGGGGTTGCGGTTGGGGTGTGAGGGGGAGAAGAGGAGGAGGAAGAGGAGGCGGGAGAAGCGGAAGCCGAGGAGGAGGCTGGCGAGGCAGCAGCAGGAGTGGAAGAGGAGGGAGAAGAGGGAGGAGAGGGAGTCGGCGGAGGAGGAGGAGAGGGGGTCGGCGGAGGAGGATGGCCGGAAGGTGGTGGTCCGACGAGTGGAGCTTTTCATCTCTCTCTTCAATTTCCCATTCTAGAGAGAGAGAGAGAGAGAGAGAATGTATGCTGTGATCTAGGAGGACTAGGAGGGCCGGTCTGTTAGGTGGTGAGGAGGACAGGCTACCAGTACGCTGTCTTGGTCCACGTTTCTCGGATACAAAAAAAAAGTAGAAGGATATTTTAGTCCTTTTGTAGGTGTTCTTTTCTTTGCGCCGACGAGGGCCTGTTTGGTTCGTGTAGCTCTTCGAAAGTGTGAAAGTTGCACTTTCCATATGATGTAATTCATAGCACTTGCAAGTACTTTGAGTTTCCAAAATGTGTTTGGAAACATGGTTTTTGTCCCCCCGCAAGTGGGGGAGTTTCAATGTGTTGTGTTTGAATGCCACTTGAAAGTGTAGATGGGGAAGAAATATTTGACTTTCAATGTTTGGATGCCACTTGAAAGTGGAATATGGGTGGAGATATGGCTACCTTGGTAAGATTACCGCCCCAAATTAAAATGAAGAATATTTCACAAGCAGCCATACACAAGCCGCTATACCACCAAGAAAATACCTCCAAAATACATTGATACACAAGCAGCCATACAAAAAATAGAGAAATGGGCTCAGAGCTTGGCTATAGGATTCATCAATACATTGATACACAAGCATGTGAAATACATTGATACACAAGCATCCATACACAAAAAAGAGAAATGGGCTCAGAGCTTGGTTTTTGTCCTCACAATACATTGATACCAAATTACATTGATACACAAGGAGCCATACACAAGCAGGTATACAGCAACATAGCCCACAGTTGAAAACATGGACAAGTAGGTTACAAAGTACATACACTGAACATGTATCCGAGCTTGTATCAGAAACTGAACATGTTTGAATCAGAACATGGACAAGCAGGTTTCCTCACAATCTCATCATAGCCCAAAAACTGCAGTAGAATGTAGCTCAATGTTTGGTAAAAAGAGTTCCCAACCATAATAAATTGAACCAACTTAAGAAAGGCCAAAAAAGCACAACAAGTTGATACTCGAAAGTGAAAAACTTTGCATACAAAGGCAACAATATGAAAAAGAGAAATGGGCTCAGAGCTTGGCTATAGGATTCATCAAATATAAGTAAGGCAACCATTCAATTTCTAAGTTAAACCAAGTTATTGGCAAAATACAGCAACAGCACATTATAAGAACATAGCAAGGACTCCTCTTGCTCCCCATTTGAAAAAAATTAAGCAACATAGCCCAGCAGTCATTGGAAAAATGATACTCAAGGTGAGCAGATATGTGTCCTCAAGAAAACTGAGGAAGAACATATACAATCATCTGAAAAAATGATACTGGGGCTGTTTGGATAGCCCGAGGTGGCGTGAAAGTGGAATTCAAAACCACTTTTTCTTGCAACTGTTGGTTGAAAGAATTGCCAAATACAGCAGACCAACTTGGCATAGAAAGAATTGCCAAATACAGCAGACATAGTTGGCATTGAACATATACTATCATGTGAAAAACTCCATAGAAAGAATTGCCAAATACAGCAGACACATTTTGTGTTACTTGTTTTCTACCCCTAAACCTCGCCACTATACAAGCCGCTAACACGTTTTGGCAATTCTTTCGGGAGTACAAGCCGCTAACACGTTTTGTGTTACTTGTTTTCTACCCCTAAACCTCGCCACTATAGAGGCTGGGAGGGTAGCTTGGATGTGGGTGCCATCTATCATCCCTATACAATCCTACATTTCAACGAAATCCATCTTTAACATTTAATATTGGTAGGTTATATAACATAAACTGAATTTTTTAATTAACTTTACCTCAAAATAAGGAAACCATTCTGCTGCATTCCTTATCTCCGTCGGAGTTTCAGACCCAGGTTGCTTCACAAATCGTTCTTGAATAGAACATATTGCACCTAGAACTTTATTAAAATACCTAGAAATTGTTTCTTCGGATCGAATGAATTCAATACCGCATACTCTATTTTTTGCCTTATGTCCCAGTATGTAAAGAAATATGGCTACTTGTTCTTCCACACAAACATATCGCGTATCATGGAGCGACCCATTGGAACGCAAAATATTTGTGAGACCATAGAAAGCAGCACTGCTCATTCTTAGATAATGAACACAATTATTTGGTCCGGCCGTCAAAATTCGATACATGTGGGCTTGCCTCCACTGTTCTCTGATTAGGGACGGTTCTTTTGCAATGCCTAGTCGGTCATTGTCCTCGTTCTCAATTAGAGTCAATATTATAGTTATGACAGTAAGTATACTACCGACTGCGGCATTAAGTAACGGATCATTGGGATTCGACAAATCCATCTACAAAAAACAAAAATAAAGGATCGTAAACGTTACAGCTCCTATATCATGCACTCTTTCAACCATGATCGACTTAAAATTAAAAGATATACCACTGTTTTTTTGGCAATAACCACTGTTTTTTGGCTTGTCGAACAAAAAAAAACACAGATATACCACTGATCGTAAACTAACATCATGTCCACACCGAAGGAAATAACACAGATATACCACTATTTTTTGGCTTTTCGAACAAAAAAAAATTAAAAGAGAACCAGGACAATGAAACAGCAGGTATCTACAATTTTTTCACTTTTTCGAAGAAGAAACCAGAGATCTACAGCATAAAAGAGCATAGATCTAGAAATTTTTTGCGTTTTCGGAGAAGAAAACTCAGATCTAACACCTTTTTTGCTTTTTCGAACCCAAATAAAACCAGATCTACTCATTTTTCTCTCATTTTCGAAGAAAAAATTGGCAGATCTACCAATTTTTCTGTTTTTTGGCTTTTCGAACAAAAAAATAAAATAAAAGAGAACCAGGACAAGCAGACAGCAGGTTTCTCGAATTTTTTCGCTTTTTCGAAGAAGAAACCAGAGATCTACACCATAAAAGAGCATAGATCTACAAATTTTTTGCGTTTTCGGAGAAGAAAACTCAGATCTACCACTATTTTGGCTTTCTCGAACCCAAATAAAACCAGATCTAACCATTTTTCCCTCCTTTTCGAAGAACAAATTTGCAGATCTACCAATTTTTGGCATAGATCTACAAATTTCGGAGAAGAAAACTCAGATCTACCAGCAGATCTAGAAATTTTTGGCATAGATCTACAAATTTCTCTCCTTTTCCAACCAAAAAAAATCATCAACAGGGTCAGGAGAAGAAGAAGGTCTCACCTTGGCGGGTGGTGGCGGGAGAGAAGGAAGGTGACCAGAGACGAACCGCAAGGAAAGAAGAGTTACAAGCTTGCAACTGTCCAAGAAATGCAGCTCTTCCCGCTAGAGTTACTCCTCAACCAGCCGGTAGGTGGGAAGAAGTGGAGAGAGGAAAAAAAATTATTTTCTCTCCAAGGATGGGACACATCCAAGCCCAGAACCAAAGACCTACCAAACGGTGGAAGTGGTTTTTTCAACCAACAGTTGCAAGAAAAAGTGGTTTTGACATCCACTTTCACCCCACCTCGGGCTATCCAAACAGCCCCTGAGCAACGTTAGAGAGAGATTCGAATTGTGTACGTCTCAACGGACACTTAGGGACTGTTTGGTTGGGAGGGAGTAAGTGGAAAGTGTGGAAAGTGTGGGTTTTTGACGAGAGATGCAGCAACTTCTTCGTCACTTTCACAGTTCCAACGTTTGGTTGCAAGAAGAAATAGAGAGGGAAGTGGAGAATCTCTGGCCCCCAACAGTGTTTTGTCCCCTCACCGAGTTACTTTCCACCTACACCCAAAATTGGGAGTAACTCCGGTGGAGCTGTGGGTTTCTCCTCACTTGTGCCGACCAGTTGCTGGAGAAAAGTGGTCTTCTCGTGCGGTCACCCCCTTCCTCCCGCGTTCGACAGTTTTTTGAGGTAAAAAAAATTTCCCTGGTAAGAAAAATTTTCCGGAGCTCATCGTCCGTAAGGGGTGGCCCTTGGCCGAGGTAGCCGGGAGGTGGAGGAGGCGGCTGCGGCGACGGACGGGCGGGTGGGTGGGGGGTCCTTGGCGAGGTGGAGGATGTCTTAGATGACGGCGTGCTTGACGAGATCCGGGTGGAGGGGGGGGGCTTTCTTCTTCTTCTTCTCAAGAAAAAAGAAATATTATGAAGAAGAAGATGAACAGAGAAGAAAACGAATGGATGGAGGAGAAGAAGAAAGAGAGGGGGGGAATGGGTTTGGTGGCAGCAGAGCAAATGAGAGGCAGCAACCTAATAATAAAACTTTACATTCCACTATTCAATTTCTTTTATTAATATTTAATTTCTTTTGTGAAAGAACACTTTATATTTCAATATTTATGTTCAAACGAAAATTATTTGTGAGAAAAATTTTCGCAATATTAATTTTTAAATGGGGAGAGAATTCTATGGAACATTCTGGAGTGAGTAGGTAGGAATAGTTAACAAATAATATAATGATATGTTTAACTAATAGTTTTTAGTAATTAATATGATTAATAGTTTTTGTATATATTAATTATTATTTAAAAACAAGAATCTAAAAATATGTATATATTAATTATTATTTAATTTTTAAAAAGTAATTAATAATAATAATAATAATAATAATAATAATAATAATAATAATAATAATAATAACAACTTCTTAATTTCCTCCTTAATACAAAATAATAATGAATAATAGTAGTGGGGAGGGGGGGTAAGCATACCTAGGTTTACCACATCTCCAAAAAGCTTCCACTTTCAACTATCCAAACAACCGAACTACTTTTTTTTTCCATTTACAACAACCATCCAAACACAAAACCAAATTTTCTTTCAATTGCAGCAGACAAAAATTACTCCATCCAAACACATTTTGGAAAGTGCAACTTGCCGCAAGTCAACGGAAACTCAACTTGCTGCAAGTGCCACTTTCATACTTTCAACGAGTTACATCTATCCAAACATGCCCATATCCAAGAGTACAAATATAGAAACGAATACAAATATAGAAAGTAAGTATATGATTCCACTATTTTAAAAAACTATATATATTTTCATTCCTTTGTAAATCAGGCATTTCTACTAATATAAGGGAGTTTAAAATGTCTCAAGATTGAGACGTTTAAGTCGTGTGTATTTCATCAACCATTTTATTTTAAAAATTAAAAAAAATTAAGTCCCGTAATTATAGTTATTTTCTCACATAGTTTAAAATAAATTTAAAACTTGAAATTCTAATAACTGCATAAATATCTATAAATACTAAAATATTTAAAATTTAAATTATATTTAAACTAACTACATGATATTATCTAACTAAACACATATTCAAAAGTTAAAAAAATATATTTATAATAAATCATAACTAACATATATTCAAATTATATTTTATTTTTTCTATCATAACTTATATATTTCAAGTATATTGTAGATTTTTTTTCTTTTTTAACGTGCATCACACGTGAAAGTAACTAGTTTGGTTAAATAGTGAAGGTATATTTTAAAATTATATTTTATTTTCATACAAAAAGAAGGAGAACATTTGCTAAATTTAAAAAAAAAAAGGGGACCATATGCTAGTGATTTGCTAAAATATTCCAAAAATAAAAACTAAAATAAAATAAATAAAATAATGATGAATTTTGTCAATATGTGCCATAATCACACATGCTAATACATAGATAAATACTTAATTTGTATCAATACTTCCACCATTACATATGTCAATGCAAACCTCTCATCTAAAATGTGTATTGATAAATGTAAAAGATATCCTTATTGGCACTCCTAAAATATTATCATGCACTCATCTTCGGGGGATGGAGGTTGTTGCTGTTTTTTCAAATCAGTGGGTTCCCTCTCCTCTATATAATCTCATGTAATCCTCTTCTTCACAAACTCAACTCAGCTCTCCAGAATCCCAACCAAGCTCTGATCTCTCCTTTCTCTACAATCACCGCAGATGGCGAACGAAAATGATGGTCGTATTCCCGGTGGGCCGAGTACGGAGTTGATTAAGAAGCAACGCAAAAATCATATATCCGATAAAATATTTACTGGAGAGGTAATTTATTTTATTTCAATAATTTTAATAAATAATATATTAGGTCAATTGTCATGTTTTTACTATATTGTCTTAAATTAAATTGTGGAAATGTCCATTTTAGTTAGTAGTTATCTAATATATTTTAAATGTTAAATTTTGAAATTTTTAACAGTTATTTGATCATGATCCGGAATTACGTCTCCGAGAGCATGAAAATTGGCGAAAAGAGAGACGACATAACACATGGGTTTTAAATGACGTCCAAAAGGTCCTGACCCAATCTTTCGTGTTTCAATATTTATACCAAATTAAATTTTTCATTCACGACATTCATCTTATTTTAAGTCTTGTTGAACGTTGGTGGCCCGAACGTAACACTTTCCAACTTTCAGTAGGAGAGATGACGATCACGTTATATGATATCGCAAACATATTGGGATTGCCTATTACAGGAGACCCAATATATTTCAACCAACAAATAACTCCATTTAATCTGATTACTACATATCTCGGAGTTATGCCTCCATCGGATCTGCGAGGTAGCAGTTATGTCACATTTTCATGGCTTCATGGAAACTTCATGGATTTAAATTACACCATGGACAACGAGACGGTTGTCGTAGATGATATACGTGTATGTATTTTAATTAGTAATATTTGTAAGGATTTATTTAGTATTTAGTAAAAGATTTGCTTTTTTTCTTCAGATTATTCAGTGTTGTCACGACCCGCACCCTGTTTAAGGGCACGAGAACGAGGGTACGTCCAGCCTACGCCGTAGTGTCGGCGGTAGAACGCTGTATAGGTCATCTATAACATCTAACATCTAACAACAAGATATATAAACCTGTCATCTCCGTACGGAGGTATAATATAACATCTCAACTCTATATCTCAATCACAAGTCTAGGGAAGATAGAGCACGATATGGAATCAGATAAAAGAAAGAAACTGAATATAAATAGAGTTATCACACCACACAAAATAGATATTCAACACAAATAAACACAAGTCCTGAATATAACTAAGTCTCAACTAACAATCGGAACAATCCGATACAAACTGAAAGCTATAAATACTAGACTAAACTAGGCACCCTCTACCGAGCTAGATGCTCCTCAGGCTCCTGAATGTCACCCTCATATGCCCCATAGAAGGTAGGGTAGTCACCATCATTATCTGTAATATTTTCAACAGGTCCAGTCAGGACAGGAACGAGCACAATACATCTCACGCAGTTCATATCATGTTGGGAAATATAAAGCATGCAAAAGAGTAAGATACATGGACTGTAAGAAAATATATATGAAAATAAGAGATTTGATAACTGAAAATATCTATATACATGATAAGTAAGAACTGTAAATAACCTATGATTTAGAGCATGAGATGGTTATATAAACGGGTTAGGACAATGCAAGGGTAACTCCATCATACGTGAGTGTACAATGGACATATACATAATTTTCACAAGATTTCACAAGATGAAATTTTGATCACATAACCATTTCCTACTCACCCTCCCCAATCAATACACAAGGATCCAGTCAAGTTACGTTACCTTGTACAAGATATTTTTATCATGTTTGTTCACGTGATCACGAGAGTACAAGATTGTACAAGAGTATACATGAATAGCAGTGTACATGAAATATAAGATATTCATGAAAAGCACATCGCATGACAAGATCCATAGGGTACCAATCCGTGATAATAATATGACAACATCATGTAAAGTAATCTAGAACAAGAATATAAATCCTAGCAAGTATGAAACGGTCAGAGAATGTACTCGCATGTCATCCTAAATGACTGATATGAATAGATGTCCGAACTGGTGTCACAGAGTCCTATTTAGAGTAAAACAGGTTATAAAGTACTCAAATTGTAATAAAGGAAATCTGCAATGCAAATTACATGATTCTAAGTCAAACTAGGTCAAAGTCATGTATACACTATATATACAAACCAAAATGTTACATATAAACCTACATACACACACACACACACACACACACACACACACACACACACACACACACACACATATATATATATATATATATATATATAGAGAGAGAGAGAGAGAGAGAGAGAGGGAAAGGGAAGGCAAAGAAAGAGTATGTGTGTGTGTGCGTGTGTGCGTGTGTGTGAGTGAGAAAGAGGGATGTGTGAATATGTGTGAGTATGCATATATGAGTGTGTGTGTGTGTGTATACATATACAAACTGGACAGTAGAGGGGAGGGGTCTGTTTGCAGGTACAACAAAGTGTCAATGAAATTATCAATGTAACATGCTCGAAACCCAATTAACAACCAAATGAACATCACAATGTTTCCAGAGGCAAAAACTAATATCCCAAATGTGAAACCCGTAAATTTTAGTTTTTATTTAAATAATTTAATTAGCTAATTATTATTATAAATTATTAATTGTAATTTAGAAAAATTATATTTTCAAAATTAATATTTCTAGAATTTCAGTGTTGGACCAGACCGTCCCGAACTTGTCCCGGACCCGTCTCGATCCATTTTGAAATTGGATCCAAACTCGATTTTATCCTTGGGTCCATTAATTTATAATTATAAGTTTAATTCTATTCTTATTATTTAAAAGAAAAAAATTATTTTTCTTTTAAAACTTTTATTTAAAACTTACATTTATAACTCTTTAAACTCTAACTCCCATTATAACTCACTTTCTCTCTCTCTATTAATTTTCTAATCCTGAGAGAAGGAAAACCCTTCATTCCCTCTCCCAAAACGTTAGCTCGGTCGACTCTTTCGGCTTCCACAACCGTCGAAACCCCTACTATTCTCTTCTTCTTCCCGAAACCCCCATCATCTCCTATATAAACCCCATCCTCCAACATCATTCATCCTCCCCAAACCCTTATTTCCCAAACTCCAACCCTAGCCGATTCTGGCCGAGCTCCCCTCGGCGCGCCCCGACGCCACTTCCATCGTCGTCAGAGTCCCGAGCGCCCTCCAGCGCCCGACCCAGGCCGACCCCGAGCGGATCCCGACGCCGCCGCCTCCTCTGTCCGGTGACCTCGCGGCTGACCGAAGACCCCCGCGTGCCACTTCCCGGCCGCGCCCAGACCGCTGTCCCCGCGCGCCCCGTGCACCACTGGTCGTTCGTTCCAGAGCCCCGATCCGCTGTCCGTGGTTCCGTGGCCCGATTCCACTGTCCAGCTCTTTCCGTTTCCGTTCTCGAGATTATCCCGCGGCTCCCCGACCAACGGATATTGGGTAAATTTTGATAATCTCAGTATTTCGTCCCTCCCGTAGAGTCGATGATGACACGGTCTCCGATTCCGCTATGGAAATCGGCTCGATTTATTGCAGTTATGTTTTAGGACATTTTCGAACTCCATTTTGGATGGTTCTGTAGCTTTGGCTTTGTTATTGTGGTTTCTGTGGCTTCTCGGAAATTCCGAGTTATGTTTCGGAAATATTCTGTAGATTGGTTTTGTGATATTTTCGGGTTTCTGAGTAACTTCGGTTTTCCGAATACTGGAAATGTGCTGTGGATGTATATTTCGGGTTCGATATTATTTTCGAGTTTTAATATTATTGGTGGAAATAAATTCATGAGTTATTTCTCTGGTTGGGATATTATTGGTGTGTTGTTGGCACAAATTCCCAGTGTTGGGTTGTCCCAAATACAGAGGAAATGCTGCCCAAATTTTCAGAAAAATATTTTAAAAGGGTTTTCTATAAAATTTCTAAATTCTAAACTGGTTTTTTTTATTTGAATTTTGATTACTTTTCTGAGCGACGACCTTATTGGTCAATGGGCTCTTAGCGAAATACAAACGAAACCGGCATTGTTCCGGACGTTGAGGCATTAGCTATTTGCAAACATGACCTTTGGACCAAGTATGAGACTCTATTTTCATATTATATTTAATAATAATTTATTATTTAGAACTAGTTACTGGCCAAATCATATTTTGGTGCAGGGCCTCGGCCTGCTGAATGGATCGCTTCCCGGCGTTCAGGGTTCACCAGTATATATTTATTTTATTCCATTAATTTATGTAAATAATTGTAAGGGCATAAGCTCAGCTCTTTATTTTTCTGTAGCTCTGTAATAGTGAAGAGTAGCTTTTGAATTATGATTTTGTTGGTTTGTCGATAAACGCGTAAAATATCAAAAAGATATTGTTTGCCATTAAAATCGTTTGATTACAAATCTTAATACAAACAGAACAGTGTTACAATATAGGACTTAGATGTAGTCCTAGGAGTACACTTTTGTTTAATCTGGGTCCTAAGTGCCAATGGAGTGAGTGGTAATGCGTTGACTCCGTTGACGGGCTGACGACGGTTATCGGTTCTCTGAAGGTGTAGATTGCTCTGGGTGCTGGAGCTGGCTGAGAGGAGGAAGACGTTGAGTGTCTGTATCTGCCTCTCTGATGATCTCTGTCTGGATTGTTCGTATGTATGTCTCTGTCTGTAAGGAGGGGATGATTCCTACATTTATAGCTGGGCAGGTTGACTGCTCATGCGCGCATATGTAGGATGCGCCGGTGCGTGGAGACACCACGTGGAGATTGCTGATGGAGGCGCATGGATGATGCGCCCTACTCGCGAGGTTGAATTCTTCATACTGCTGTTGTGAGCCGGCACGTAGCAGAGGAAAAGATCTTTCTGTTGCTGAGATCTTGGATAAGTTGAGTCAAAGGACACATATCGTCGACCCATGGCTCGGAGATCTCTGATTTGGTGGGGGATGATTTGGTGGGATGCGCCTTGGATTGGGCACATGATGAGATTTTGGCTCGTGACCTTTAGGAGTCACGAGCCGTTCTGGGCGCATGGCTTTTGAGGCGCATGCGAGCGACTTTCCTTCTATCTTTCGGGATCAGAGATCAGTCTGGGGCGCATGGCTTTTGAGGCGCATGCAATGCTTCAACTGGAGACTCTTCTTCTGTCTTTAGGGATCAGTGAAGGGTCTGGGGCGCATGGCTTTCGAGGCGCATGCAGGTTTGGGCGCATGGCCGCGAAGGCGCATGCGGGTGGTCGAGTGGCCACGTGGCAGTAGCCGTCAGAATAGAGTCATGATGATGCTGACGTTGTGGACGCTTCGTTTTCTGTAAAAGCTGTCAGCCGTTCAGACTTGGGAAGGCGTGCTGCCAACTCTGTCAGTTCAGCATTTAATGTTGGTGACATTCGATGGACAGCTGAGTGGGCGCATCGGTTGACGTTCCACTAGGCGTATGGGGGCGCATCCCCTTTGATGCGCTCGGTACAGGGCGCATCTGTTTGAGAGGTGTGATGCGCTGACCAGCCGGCGCATCCGACACGTCTTTGATGATGCGGCTGTTTCGCTTCTCGAGTGCTTTTAATAGCCACTTGGCTGAAGTCGAGGCGTCCGGTTCATCCATTTAATGTGAGTTTATTGCATGGAATTCGGAGAGCCATCCACTTGGCGCGTAGGTTTGATCTGCCCGGCCTTTAAATAGTGGCATGGAGAGAAGGTTTGCTTCTCATTCCCTCATGTACCTCTAACATGAACTTGGGTTTTCGGGTGCATTTTGTTGACGAAGTGTTCCCGAGGGTGAAGATGAGACGCCATGTCGTCGTTGATGCTCTTGAAGGTGACTGTTACATCCAAAAGACGGAGTCGAGGGCTTCTAAGGCAGGCGGAAGGTGCCTGTTGCATCCAAAGATAGGGATGCTCGGGCCTCGTCTCCGTTGTTTCGGAAGAGCCGTAGATCGGAGTGGCGGTGCTAGGCTCTCTCTTCCTTCAAAGTGGGTGCTGCCTACTCTGATTGTGTTGAAAGCTGCTCCTTTCGCCGTAATTTCGATCACGGTCTTCCTTGGCCTTTGGAGGCTCTTTTGAAGCCTCTCCTGGCCACAGATTTGCGGTGCTCTTCTCTTCCTTGGTTCCAGCCAGAGGGTTAAATGCTTTGTGTATCGAAGCATTTATCAGGTAAGCCTGGCTAGAAGAGCGGCACACCCCTGCTCGGCCAGGTGAGCCTGGTTGGAAGAGCGGCACATAACTGGGCTGCTGAAGGGATGCACATAACTGAGTTGGATGCACATAACTGAGCTGCTGAAGAGATGGCGGGATGCGCCTGGTTGGAGGCGTATGACATCTGCTGTGCCTAACTGGCAGCGCATGGTGACTGGCAGCGCATGATGACTGCTGCGCCTATCTGGAGGCGCATGGTGGCCGCTGGCTGTAGACTTAGGATCTTTCCTTTGTAGAAATTCTCCTTTGTACAACCTTTTCTAGACATGTAATAGACTTTTATATATTAATAAAAAAGTCCTTCTTCAAATGTCTATGGTTATTGACTTTGCTGTGAAGTGTTCTGTGCGAGTCCTGGCGCATGTAGTGTCTGGCGCATGGTCTTTCTGGTTGTGAAATTCCATGCTTCTACAAGACCCCCTTTAAAGTTTTCAAAACTTTTGAATAAGTTTTGGAATACTCTGAATAAGAAGAATGGCGATCAGGGCGCATGACTGTTGGGGCGCATGCCTGTTCAGCCGCATGCTCTTCTCAATTAATGAATTTGATAATGCCTCGGTAACCGAAAAGATTAATGATGATCTTTTGGTTTTATCTGCTGCTATCTTCACAAGACCCGAGGCGACGGCTGAGATCACTCGTCATCGGTTCACGCGTGCGACCGCGGCCTATAGATAGGTGAGAGGTGGAGAGAGCTTCTATCCTTGATACGCTATCTTGCCGACGTGCCTAGGCTCAGGCCTTTATCATGCACCGAGGTTTGGTTTGCTGACGCGCATGGGTTTTATACCCTGATGATGCGCCGAAGCTTTCGCTAACGCGCATGGGCTCACGCCCTGATGATGCGCCGAAGCTCTTATGCTGACGCGCATGGGTTTATGCCCTGCTGATGCATCGAAGCTCCAATGCCGACGCGCCTGGGTGGTGCGCTGAAGCTGACGCACATGGGTTTATGCCCTGACGCTGCGTCAATCTACTTTTATCTTTTTGCCTGACTTCCACTTTTGTTGTGCCAGTGTCGATGACGATTCCTCTGTTGAACGAAGTCCTCTTGGATGCTTCCCTTTGCCAAATGGGGGTTGATTTTGATGAGACGGTTATCAACCCCGCAAAGGATGCTATCTTACAGAACCAACCCCGGGAGAGAATGCTGCAGATCCAGAACCAGTTGCCACTTTTCCTCCAGAGTATGATGGAGAGTGGTAAACTGAAGTCTGCCGAATCTGAAGATGTGACTTTCTTAAAACCTGCTTTTCTGTTTGGCGACCGACTAGTCTCTTCTGAAGCGAAGATACTGAAGATCAAAGAAGACTGGTTCTTCACTGCCAAAGGCATGGTTCTATACATGAGGCAGGTTGACCGCCAGTTGCCGCTGACGGCTTTTTATCGTCTGGCTTCGAAGAGAAGGATGGGTTGGAAACTTACTCCTTCTCAAGGAGGGGCCTTGGGAGGTACCCTTTCGATCGATGCCACCTCGAACCAGCGAGATACTTTGGCTGCTTCACGAGCCGGTTCCTCGTTCAGTTACCGAGCCTTGCGTCCCGGGAGCCTCTACAGTGAAGTTCCAAATGACACATTTCCCTTCAGTGCCCCGACCTTTGCAAATCGGATGTTGACAGCAAAGGTCACGTACCCGACAGGTGGCTTTAGAGTCGAGGGTTGGTGTCACTATATTCCAAGGTGGGACGAGTTGACCACTTGGGTGCTTTCAAGGTTCAAAGTTAAGCTTAAGGAGATCGGGCTGACAGCCGCTATTCGGGCTACGCAGGCAGGCGTGGATCTCAATAAGCCTATGTTCCTTGCGCTCTTGGAATTATTCAACGCCTATACTGGTAGCTTTTTCACTCCGGTGGGAGAGCTGGGGTTGGCTCTCCATGAGATGCACGAGGTGTCTAAGCTTCCTTGGGGCTCAGAGCCGTACGAGGAGTATTTTCCGTCAAATGAGGAGATCCAGGTTCTGGAGGATAAGAACTCGGAGATGATGGCTGTGTTCAAAGAGGTGACAAGCCACCATTATCTGATGCACCGGAGGGATAGGGGCAAGACCCAACCTCATGTAACTGCTTGGAGGGACTATGTATTTAAGCAGGATTTAGCGGATCCTTCGAGGATCCGATTTGTGACTCCGCAGGGACTGAAGCCCGCGGAGGTGACTTCTGAAATAAGTCGACTGGAAGAGAGGACTCCACGTTCGGATGAGAGCGGCAAGGATGCCTATAGCTGCTTCTGGCAATGTGGGCACCGGATGTCATCTAAGACAGTATTGACAGCCTATTTGATGATATGGCTCCGGGATTGCGTGTTTGCAGGTGGATCCGGTGCCATGGAACGGGTACATCGGAATCTCATTTTGCCTGCTGTGAAGTTGGCTTTTGGGCGACCCTTAGCTCTCCTTCCCGCGATGGTGTGCAACCTGTTGCGCGGTTTGAGGTCTTTTGCTGATGACGTGATCCATGAGAAAGGCAATAATGACAACTTTCCCCGGGCCGAGTTGCCTTTCCATTATCTTATGGGATGGCTGATTTTGCATCATCCGAACGTGATGAGTCCCGGTCCGGAGGAGGATCATGTTGAAGGGGATGCCTTCATCCGCCGCTTCTACAAGAGGAAGTGGTCATACACCGGCGTCCCTGTTTGCTGGAGAGTCTTGTCCTACCTTCAGGGGTGGGAAATTGTCAAGGTTGGCCCGATTTTCAAAGATTTCGAGGCCGACCAAGATTTAGTTGACTCTGGCGAAGATGCAGTCACTTTGCCGAAATGGAGTTTTCGTTGGTTGCAAAGTATCCGGCCTTCTCACCCGGTCTATCGCAACCAGAATAAATGTTATCTGGAGCCATATCTGCCAAGCCGATTTGCTCGTCAATTTGGCTATACTCAGCTGATGTTGCGGAATCCCAGTAGCAGTCTAGGCTTCGTCGGAAGTTTGCTGGACGGAGCCCGGGGCTGGCAGTATTATAACGCTGGATGCACTAGCGTTAGTTTTACCACGCCGGTCCGCAACCCTCGACCGCAGATCCTATATCCGGCCGCCAAGCTGTATTGCATTATGAACGCTGCGTCTTCTGGTTATGACAGAGAGACTAGTTTCATTATTGGAACTCAGCTGGAGGCCACGACGAATATGTTGAGGGTAGCCCGATCATATCGTCCACCAGATTTGGCAGGATATTGGGCTGCTGCTGCAGCGTCAGTGAGAGATCCGTCTGTCGGGAAGAGGCAGGCTGTCACAGAAGCTGGTTCTTCTGTACCGAAGAGGTCGAAAAAGACGTCGACTACAAAGGTTACGGAAGTGCCACCCGTAGTGCCAACGGGTTTTGTCATTGTGGTGACTTATACTTTCCTTCTTGCAGGGATCGTCAAAGAAGAAGTCCCGTATTTCAAAATCGGGTGCTAGTCAACCGAAGGAGGTGGCAGGCTCTTCTGATGAGCGCATTCTACCGATGATAATGTCTCCCGTGGAGGAGGGTCCTGAAGATGTTCCTGCGAAGGTTTTAGTATCCCCTGTCTTTGAGGTTGTAACAAATTCCGGGAAGGTACAGTCTGCCGTGGAGGCCTTGGACGTTGAGGGTCCTACGGACTCGAGGTATCCTGATGATGAGGTGGATTGGAGTTCGTCGCCTTCTGATGACGTCCCTCCGGCGCTGCAAGAGTCTGTTGCGGGGGCAACAGATATGGTTGGGACTGAGGAGAGGGTTGATTCCCCTCCTTGTCATGATGAGGGGAGGTCGGCTATATCATTGCCGAGTCCTACCCCAGCTTCAACCGTGGTAGTTGAGGCGGCTACCGATCAGGAGGTAGCGACAGATTCTGTCCCAGTGGAGGGACCTGATGACGAGACCCGTCTGTTGGTCACAACCGTTGAGGCGGGTCAAGAGACGAGTGATAATTTCCCCATTCTGCCAAAGGAAGTACCAGTTGTCGATAGGATGTTGGGGGTAGAAGAGGTGGCCGTTGACGTAGGTGGTTCCTCCGGGCTTGAGAAGAGCGAGGGTGTGGAACCCTCTGTTGCCCCTCCTACTTGGGGTACTATTTCGACGCCTGTGCGGGCTTTCTCTGTTCCTTCGGCTCCTCGGGCTAGCAGTCCAGCTCCCGTTGATGAAGAGCTCATTGATACTGAGGTTCAAGCCTCGCAGGTTGAGGTTGGCGGATCTTCTTCCGGTCCGCAAACTGCTGTAGCTCCTTCAACTCCTGCTATGACGCCGCAGGTCCTGGCGGATGCAGACGAGTATGTGAAATTCCTCGTCGAGGGGGTATACAAAATGCTGCAGAAGGGTGTATCTGCTGTGATGGATGCCAATGGAAGCTTTGCAACGACAAGAACTTTGGCAATGCCCTGTATCGAGCTGATCCGCATTCACCAAGGCCACGACCATATGGCCGAAATTCTGGAGGCTTCGGTGATCGAGCTGGACGAGCGGCTTGCGGAACTTCAGCGCATCCAGCGAAACGACCTCTCCGTCCTGATAGATGCGGAGAAGGAGAAGCTGATTGCCGAGATCGAGTCTTCATACCAGGCCACTGTGGGCCTTTGGGAGCACGAGGTGGCTGAGACTGAGGCTGCGGTAGAGCAGTTGTCTCAGTCCATGAAGACGACGGTGGAAACTCGAGCTGCATTGGATGCTAATATCGAGGAGATCGACACCCAGATGCGCCGCCTTGAAGATCAACGGGCCCGACTCCAGTTAGACGCCGAGCGTGTCCGGGCTGAACACGCGGCATTCCAAAAGGAAGAAGCAACCTTTACACAGCAGACTCTTGCCTTGGCGCAGCAGCGACAACAGCTTGATGCGAAGCATGAAAGCGATACTTCCGCTGGGGCTGTTGAATTGATGCGTCAAGAAGCTGAGCGACGAGTCCTGGCGACTGTGGAGGCCCGTACAGCCGACCTAAGGCTTCGAGTCAGGGAGCTCTCAGCCCACCCTGGGGAGGTTCAGGGACTATAGTTTTTCTCTTTTTTTTATGCTCTTTTGCAACCCTTTGCTGAGGGATAATGTAGCCTTTTGTACTCTCTATTTCAGAAAATAAAGAAGTACGCAACTTTTTGTGATGTGTTCATTTTTGTTATTATGAACTTGATGATTTGTGTGGACCTATTATCTTTTGCGCACCTTGGTTTTAGACACAGATAATAAGTTTGAAGGAACCAACATGTTTGCTCAGAGGTGATGTGGACATGGCAATCATTGGGTCCAAATGATAGAATCATCCTACTCAGAGGTGTGATGGACGTGGTAGGAATGATCCTGGGGGATACGCTGAACAACTCAGAGGTGATGTGGACGTGGAAGTTCGGCGATCGATGTACGACAACGCAGGGGTTATTTGTACAAGATGTTTACTCAGAGGAAATGTGGACGTGGTAAACATGAAGGATAGCGTCGGCTTACGTAGCGTAAGAGTCCGCTTTGTAGGGTGTAGAAGAACAACTCAGAGGTAATGTGGACGTGGTTGTCTTTCTACTGAAGGAAGCCACGGAACAGTTGGGTTCCCGAAGCGGATGAGTTTGTGGAAGGAGATTGTTTGTGAATCCTGATGATTGGGCCCACAGATCCCCTTGGGGAAGTACATGTCTGAAGGATGTCAAGAATAGTACTTCTTTAGGAACTTGCCGTTGATGGGCATCATAAACAAGTCTCCATTGGGTTTGGCGAGGCGGTAAGCACCGTTTGAGTATACCGTCTCTATGATGAAAGGTCCTTCCCACTTGGGCTCGAACTTTCCTGGTGTCTTGTGAGTTAACACCATCGGCCTCCTGACTGCCAGAACCAGGTCACCAACTTGGAAAGTCCTCTGTTTGACCTTCTTGTTGAAAGCCTGTGATATACGGGCTTGGTAGAGTTCGATGCGTTGTTGAGCTAGGAGACGCTTCTCATCGAGTGCCTCTAGTTCCCGCAGATGACGACGTTGATTGTCCTCTTCTGTGAGTTTGTTTGTTATTGCCACGCGGAGTGAGGGTATCTGGATCTCGAGAGGCAGTACCGCTTCGCTCCCGTAGACCAGAGAGAATGGTGTGTTGCCTGTCGGGGTCCGTACCATTGTGCGGTAGGCCCAAAGGCATTCGCCAAGCTTTTCATCCCAGTCGCGTTTATTAGATGACACGACCTTTTTGAGTAGCCTGACAATGGTTTTGTTGAACGCCTCTGCTAACCCGTTTGCTGCCGGATTATAGGCGGTAGATGCCACATTTTGAATGCGGTTCTTGTCACAGAACCTGCTAAAAATGTGGCTGATAAACTGAGGACCGTTGTCATGAATGATCCACCGGGGTACTCCAAAACGGTAAATGACATGGTGTTTGATAAAACTGACCACCCTGGAGCTCTTTACTTCCGCCAGTGGGACTGCTTCTGCCCATTTGGAGAAGTAATCGGTGATGGCCAGGATGAAGCGGTGTCCTCTTGATGAAGGAGGGGCCCAGGCTTCGAAGGGCCAGGAGGCGACTGTAGGATATAGTGGTTCAGACGGTGTATGTATGAAGTCAGCATGGAGTTGGCATGCGTGACACTTCTTAGCATATTCAACAACGTCGGTGGCCATGGTTGGCCAGTAGTAGCCCATACGTCGCAGTCGATCCTGTAACTTAGGACCGGGTTGATGAGCTCCGCAAGTTCCGTCATGAGCTTCTCGGAGGGCTTCGGCTGCTTCTTCGTTGGACAGGCATCGAAGGAGGAGCCCATCGAAGGAACGTCGGTACAGCGTTTTAGTAGCTGTGTCGTAGTAGAATCGAAGAGAGCGTCTCCTGACTGAGACGGCTTCCTTCGGGTCCTCTGGAAGAATTCCGTAGATAGCAAAGTCGATGAACGGGAACCTCCAGTCTCGGACATTAACACTAGTGTTCGTCGGCATGGCGTGGGCCACTTGCAAGCACATGTTGTTTCTGGAATAAATCAAGTCTCGGCCTGTTACCGTGACATAGTATTGAGTCCCAAAGGGCGCTGCCAATGAGGCTGCGAGGCCAGCCAGAGCGTCAGCCTCCAAGTTTTGTAGACGAGGCACGTGTTCGATGAAGAACCCGGTGAAGGTTGAAATGATGTTCAATGCAACTTCATGGTAAGGGATCAGATCTTCATGGAGAACCTCGTACTGCCCTCGAATCTGGTTCACGACGAGTTTTGAGTCACCGTAGGCTTCCAGATGGTCTACCCCCAGCTGTTGTGCGAGTTGGAGTCCCATGACGAGTGCGTTGTACTCGGTAATATTGTTGGAGCACGGCTTCGAAAGGGAGTAAGCACGCTGGATGACCAGCTGATCGGGGGAGACTAAGACTACCCCCACTCCTGCGATGATTTGGCCTTTGGGGCCTGTTCTCGAAGCGCCATCAAAAAACATTCGCCAAACGGAGCTTCCTTCGGTGACGTTGGATTCTTGGACCTCATCCGGGATGTCTTCATAGAGTTTTGAGGATTCTGGGATGGGGTGTGCAGCTAAAAAGTCAGCCAGAGCTTGACCTTTAACAGCTTTTTGCGGGACAAACACCATATTATATGGTGTTAGCAAAATCGCCCATGTAGCTAGCCGAGAGTTCAATGATCCTGGCTTCGTCATGAGGACTCTGAGTGGATTGACTCGAGAAATGACATGAATTGTCTGGCCCGAGACATAATGACGAGTCTTCTGGATGGCAAACACCAAAGCCAAGCACTCCTTTTTAACGGGGTTGTACCGGTGTTCGGCCCCGATGAGCGTTCGACTGAGGTAGTAGATTGCTTGCTCATAGCCTGTATCGCTGTTTTGAGCCAGCAGAGCGCCAAGGGAATGATCCATGGCACGGACGTAAAGAAGAAATGGTTTGCCCGCGACAGGTGCCACCAGGACTGGTGGGCTCGTCAAGTAGGCTTTGATGTCGTCGAAAGCCTTCTGGCACTCCTCTGTCCAGACATAAGAGACTCCCTTCTTCATGAGCTGAGTGAAGGGTTGACATTTACCGGAAAGGTTTGCTATGAACCTCCGGATGTATGCCAGACGTCCCTGCAAGCCTCGAAGTTCTTGAAGATTCTTCGGAGGGTCCATGTTGAGGATGGCTTTGGTCTTCTCGGGATCAACATGAATGCCTTTCGCCGTGATGACAAAGCCCAAGAATTTGCCGCTAGAAACCCCCAGGAAGGATTTAGCGGGGTTTATTTTGAGTTGATGTGCCCGCATGAGATCGAAGACTATCTTCAAATTCTGTAGGTGATCTCCTTTGAGGCGGCTCTTGACTGCGATGTCGTCAACATAGCATTCGACTGTTTTGCGAAGATGTTGACAGAAGATGGTGCTCATAGCTCGTTGGTATGTTGCACCGGCGTTTTTCAAGCCGAAGGGCATTATTGTGTAGTAGAAAACACCCTTTGGAGTCCTGAATGACGTGTGTTTTGCGTCATCGGGGAACATCTTGATTTGATTGTAGCCTGAATACCCATCCATGAAGGACATGCGTTCAAAACCACATGTGTTGTCGATCATCACGTCGGTGATCGGAAGCAGGAATTCGTCCTTCGGGCAAGCAGAATTGAGGTCCCTGAAGTCGATACAGACTCGTATCTTCCCGTTCTTCTTGGTGACAGGTACGACGTTGGCTACCCAATCTGGGTGTTGTTCCTCACGGATGAAGCCGCTAGTCAAGAGTTTGTCCACTTCCTGATCGATGGCATTCATGATGTCCGGACGAAAATGTCGTTGTTGTTGTTTGATAGGTTTGGCATCATGTAAGATGTTCAACCTATGCATTGCGATCTGTGGATCGAGTCCCGGCATGTCTTCGTAGCTCCAGGCAAAGACGTCGATATACTCTTTAGCCAGCTGGATTAAAGCCTCTCAGTCTTCTCCTTCTAGGCTTTTGCTGACGAAGATGGGTTTGGAAGAAGATCCGTCCCCAAGGTCGATCTGCTCGACTTCGTCTTCGGTGGGAGGTTCACGTAACTCAAAACGAGACTCCTATTGCTCTCCTAGGCGTTGAGCCCAGGGTTCCGGTGTTTGGTCTTCGTCTTCACCTTTTTGAGGTTGTGCTGACGTCATGTTAGCTGACAGCACTTTCCTGAAGACTGATTCGATACTGGTATCAGAATCCCAAGTCGATGCTTCGGACGAGTGGGAATGTTCTACGTCTTCTACGTCTGAGCTCTCTGGGGTTGATGGTGGCGTAACATAGCCTATCCCCCGTCGAGTTTTGTTGTAGTAGTTTTGCGGCCTTCCTTTGGGTGTTGAACACTGGAGAGGGAGAGGTCGACCCTTGCCATAGTTTAGGCCTTTGTTGCTTTTCAGGTCGTAGCCCATCTTCTAGATGATGTACTTTACTGTATCCGTATACCGATAAACTTGTACTCTGCCGGTATCAGGTTCAGGCTCGAGTGGCGGGAGGTCTTGATGACGCTCGACTTTGCCAAAAATGGAGGATCTTTCGTCTCGGCTTCGTGGAGGATTTATGAAACAGACTCCTTGAGACGGGACTACTCGGTTTACATTATGGACGATCGTTATTTGTGTTTGCAACGACCGTAGAACGTGATCTAATGTATACATGGCATTCCAATGTGGAAGACAAGAGTAATTAAAAGACACTCTATTATTGATGAAGTACGAGATTTTATTCTGCGAGATTACATTGTCTAAGGAGGGTGCATCTACATCAGCAGAGATATATTCGCCAAGCTCCTCGTCTGTAAGCACTGGGACTGGATCAGGAGAGTCTACCACAGCTTTGATCTTGGGGTCTGAGAGGGTTATGTGAGCCCTCTCTGGCATCTTGGATGACTGCGGGGGCTTGCCCTTGAGACGCACCTTCAGAGGTGCCTCAACTGCGCCTCCTGTGAGTGGTGTCTTCCCCTGTAATTTTGCCACCAGGGGATCCGATGTTTGAGGCGGCTTTCCCTTGAGGCGTATCTTCAGGGGGGCCTCAAGAGTCGGTGCTTTCCCGGATAGCTTGATGCTCATTGGAGGCGCCTACTGGGGTGGTTTGCCCTTCAGTCGGATCTTCAGTGGGGCATCTGGATTCGTCTCAGGCTCCGTGTCCGGCTCAGTTGCCGTCTCAGCCTCATCATCAGCATCGTTGGCTTCCTCCTCGTCAAGTGGCTTGTACAAGTCGGAATCGGTGAAGTAAGCCTCAATCCCTTTGAAAGGATCGATGTCTGCGAACTCCGTCCGGATGATGCCGTTGGTAGATACATATTTCATGCATTAGTGGAGCGTGGAAGGCACCACCATGTATTCATGTAGCCACGGTCGGCCGAGCAGGATGTTGTAGTTGACCTCGGCATCCACCACATAACAAGTCACCTCAGTTTTGAGGTTGCCTATGTGGCACTTTAGTCGAATCTTGCCTAGTGGCTCGCTTTTGCTAGCGTTGAAGCCACTGATGGTTGTGTTGGAGGGCGCCAGCCGGTACATTGGGATCTCCAGTTTTGACATCAGCGCCTTCGGGATGATGCTGAGGGAAGATCCCGGATCGATCTGAATCCGGCTCACCTTGACTGAACCGATGTACCCCGTGTAATACAGTGGTCGGTTATGTCGGTGGTGCTTGAGCAGCATGTCTTGTTGGGTGAAAGTTATGTTTGGGATAATTTCCTCCGTACAATGACAGTGCGCACAAGTAGTTGGGAGGTCTTCAGGTGCTTGACCTGACTGAAAAAGGATTCAGCGTCCTTCAGAGCTTCGCAGAGAGCTTCTCGGGAGTCTTTGGAAAGACGCAGGAGTTCAAACAAAGATAAGCGCGCAGGAGTACTGGCCAGTTGTGCCAGTATGTCAAAGTTGTAGGGCTTGGCTAGCCCCGAAGCATTCTCCTTCCGTAGAGGTCTGTCGAAACGAGCCTCCACCTGCTTCTGCTTATTGGCTGCTGAGGGTTTAGACGGGCCCTCCTCGGGGATTGTGCCGGGAGGCACCACCTCGGCGGCAGCTTCGCCGGGCTGAGCGTTCTGTTGTGCACGCATCTGCACTGGAAGTGCCTCTTCTGTTGAAGAAGAGACCGTACGGCAAGACTTGATCTTCCTGCCTTTTGATTTGGAGGTAGAGCGTACCTTCGGTTGAGTCACCTCGGAGACGAGGTCGGGGTGAACCCAGAGGACCTCTCCTCGAGATGTGGTGAGTGGGATGAGTCCACTCACATTGTCGCGGGTAGGTGGCAAGTTCATCATCTCCATTGTCGCCTTAGGGATGGGGACGACGCCATCTTGTGTGGTGGTCGGCGGCAAGGTACCGAACTGAAGTGACACCATATTGGCTGATACCGTCTTCTTTTCATAGTCGACGGAGATTACATCGGCATTGATCATGCGCTGGATGTAATTCTTGAGGACGTAGCAGTCCTTGGTCGGGTGTCCGACAAACCGATGGTAGTGACAGTACCTCGGGTTGTCCACTTTCCCAACTTTATCGGGCCGCTTCGGGTCCGGGAGCTTGATCTTGTCACCCTGCTTCAGTATTTCGAAGAGTTGCAGGGTGTCTTCGTCATTGAATGAATACACCTCCTTAGGTCTCGGTGCCAGTAGAGGCTTCTGAGTAGGCGCAGATGTGCCCTTCGAGGCATTAACAGTCAATGCCTGTTTCCCCTTTGCTTCTCGCCCGGAGTTGTTGGCTGCTGACCTTTTCCCCTTATCATCAAAGGCGGGGAAGCTGACACCCAGAAGACGTGCATTGGCCGCCTTCTTTTCTGCGGCTTCAGCTTCGATGATCAGGGAGCTCCAGTCGGAAGGGGGAGTAGAGTTGAGCCAGATCTTCACTGTGGGCAGCATGTTCATGCTGCAAGAGGAGAGGAGTGCATGTTCTGGCATGCCTGGAGGTAGCCTGAAGTAGGCTTGTCGGAAGCGTTCGATGAACACCCGAACCGTTTCTTTCTCCTTCTGGCGAATCTCTATGAGAGATGCCATCGTCATGTCCTTCCCGCCGTCGTAGAAGCGATCGAAGAAGAGACGCGTCAAGTCGTCGAAGGATGATATAGAATTGTCGGGGAGGCTGCAGTACCAGTCATACGTCACCCTTTTTAGGGCCCCAACAAAGATGCTGGTGAGGAGCACGTCCTCCTTTGGAAGATGCCCCGTTTGTGACTGGAAATATGTCAGGTATCGACGCGGAGAGTCCTTCCCATCGTATGGTATGAGTGTTTGTGGTTTATATTTTGGAGGATAAACCACCTTGTTCCACTCGAGGGGATAAGGCTGGGGAATGCCCATCTTCTGGCGCTCCTCTTGCCTATTTTTGGACTCGAAGCGATCCCGCAGGTCCTTGATCATTTCGACCACATCCTCCGTGGAGCTAGGAGTCGGGAAAGGTGGCACTATCTGAAGCGGAGCGTTTGAGGGTTCCGATGTCCGAGGTGCTTCTGTGTCGGAGGGTGCCCGTTGAAGGGGTACACTCGACTCCCCATTAACTCCTGGGTCGGGACCGGTTGAAGGTGTTCTGGTCAAGGCCGACCGAATATCAAACACTGCTTGAGTCAGTGCTTGCATAGAGGCAGAGAGGGTTTTGAGTCCTCCCTCTAATGAGTCTATGCGCTGAACAATGTCCTGCGGTGGTGCATCAGACTCGGCATCATCCCCAGCCATGTATACTATCCTGACACGGCCAGGAGTGGATGGATTGGTTGAGGCTTCACTCTCGGCCTCACTTTCATGTGGGGGAGTCACATCTCCTGGTGTTTCACCTTGGCCACCCCCAGTCACGTTCTGGAGGTCATTCTCGACGGGCGCATCTGCCAGGGCCTGATTGTCCTCGACTCCGTCTTGAAGGGCCTCTTCGTCTCTATCCCCAGCTGTGTCCTGGGGGACATCCTCGTTTCGAGGTGCTTCTGGGAGGCTGACTTTGCCTCGAGGATGAAGATCCGCCGCAGCTGTGCTTTGGACATCTTCGTCTTCGAAAGGAAGCTCAACAAGGGTTTGACTACCCCCAGCTTCCTCCAAGAACTTCTTCTTTGACCGAGTGCCTTCGAACACCCCGGAGGTCGAGACTGCTGTCTTGGTTTTCTTTGGCTGGCTTTTAGAATTACCAGTCGTCTTCCGGAGTGATGAGGAGTTGGAGACCACATTGCATGAAGCAACTCTTGGCCCTTGTTCTGTTGACACCTTCTTTCCAAGGCGATGTCGGAGGGGTGTCGATGACTGCAGCCGCTGGAAGACTGACTGCCTTGGTGGAACTGCCACCTTGCCACAGCAGTTGATAGTGACCACCGCACAAGTATGTCCCGTGAGAGGCTCATCGTGCTTGTTGGTCGACTCTCCTGACCGGCGCTTGTGAGTGATCACATTACGCAGGTCGTTGGAGGAGAGTGCTACCCTCACACCCCCTTCAAGCGCATGGCAAGGCCAAACGCCGGGGCGGACAGGTGAGTGCTGCGCCCCCTGATCTAATACCAAGCAGGCATCATGATCAGTAGTGGGGGAATAACAACATTTGAAGTGACTTGAACGGACCTCAAACGCACAACCAGAGGAGGCGCGGGAGTTCAAGACCACTGAATTTGCCGCACTCGACTTGGTTATGCACGCAGTGGATGCGCCCAAGTGAGATGAGGACTTTGAAGATCGACTCGTCTTTGGTGCCGAAGCACCTGAGTCGACCTTGTACAGCTTGCCATCGGCACCGCACGTGATTGTGAGCACGTGCCTCTGGCCTGCTGCTGGCAAAGCACGCTTGTGGCGCATGGCCCGTGCCGCCTTAGATTTCTTTGTACTAGCCCGCTGGGGCGCATAGTACTCAGCATCCAAATTCTCCTCGCCATTATAGCGAGTGAGTCTGTCAAAGACAGAGACTTTTTGTGGCGCATCAGAGGTGATGCGCGGGGCTTTGGCTGCGCCCCTGCTCCGTCGACGCATCTTCCTCGCCTGAGAGGGAGATGGCTGGGGAATGTGGTCAGCCGTACATTTCCCCGAGAGATGTGCTGCATCAGCGGGCGCACCTTGGTTGCTGAGAACGTCAGCAGGAAGGAAGGGCTGGATTGGCACATCCCCTTCAGTGGTGGTGCCCGAGGCGTCGACCTTGCGTACCCAGACACGACGGGTCTTCTTCGGCTTCGGCAGCCGCTTCGAAGGACTCGCGCTTCCTTCAGAAATGAACTCCTCGTACGCCTGTTGATTGAGGCGCACGACCAGCGTCTTGTGGGAGGAGCCCACCTTCACGTCGTCGGCCTGTGACACGACTTTCTCGGAAGAGGAAAAAGAAGTCCCCAGCAGAGTCGCCAGCTTGTTTGCCATTAAAATCGTTTGATTGCAAATCTTAATACAAACAGAACAGTGTTACAATATAGGACTTAGATGTAGTCCTAGGAGTACACTTTTGTTTAATCTGGGTCCAAAGTGCCAATGGAGTGAGTGATAATGCGTTGACTTCGTTGACGGGCTGACGACGGTTATCGATTCTCTGAAGGTGTAGATTGCTCTGGGTGCTAGAGCTGGCTGAGAGGAGGAAGACGTTGAGTGTCTGTATCTGCCTCTCTGATGATCTCTGTCTGGATTGTTCGTATGTATGTCTTTGTCTGTAAGGAGGGGATGATTCCTCCATTTATAGCTGGGCAGGTTGACTGCTCATGCGCGCATATGTAGGATGTGCCGGTGCGTGGGGACGCCATGTGGAGATTGCTGATGGAGGCGCATGGATGATGTGCCCTACTCGCGGGGTTGAATTCTTCATACTGCTGTTGTGAGCCGGCACGTAGCAGAGGAGAAGATCTTTCTGTTGCTGAGATCTTGGATGAGTTGAGTCAAAGGACACGTGTCGTTGACCCATGGCTCGGAGATCTCTGATTTGGTGGGATGCGCCTTGGATTGGGCGCATGATGAGATTTTGGCTCGTGACCTTTAGGAGTCACGAGCCGTTCTGGGTGCATGGCTTTTGAGGCGCATGCGAGCGACTTTCCTTCTGTCTTTCGGGATCAGAGATCAGTCTGGGGCGCATGGCTTTTGAGGCGCATGCAATGCTTCAACTGGAGACTCTTCTTCTATCTTTAGGTATCAGTGAAGGGTCTGGGGTGCATGGCTTTCGAGGCGCATGCAGGTTTGGGCGCATGGCCGCGGAGGCGCATGCGGGTGGTCGAGTGGCCACGTGGCAGTAGCCGTCGGGATAGAGTCATGATGATGCTGACGTTGTGGACGCTTCGTTTTCAGTAAAAGCTGTCAGCCGTTCAGACTTGGAAAGGCGTGCTGCCAACTCTGTCAGTTCAGCATTTAATGTTGGTGACATTCGATGGACAGCTGAGTGGGCGCGTCGGTTGACGTTCCACTAGGCGTATGGGGGCGCATCCCCTTTGATGCGCTCGGTACAGGGCGCATCTGTTTGAGAGGTGTGATGCGCTGACCAGCCGGCGCATCCGACACGTCTTTGATGATGCGGCTGTTTCGCTTCTCGAGTGCTTTTAATAGCTGCTTGGCTGAAGTCGAGGCGTCCGGTTCATCCATTTAATGTGAGTTCATTGCACGGAATTCGGAGAGCCATCCACTTGGCGCGTAGGTTTGATCTGCCCGGCCTTTAAATAGTGGCATGGAGAGAAGGTTTGCTTCTCATTCCCTCACGTACCTCCAACATGAACTTGGGTTTTCGGGTGCATTTTGTTGACGAAGTGTTCCCGAGGGTGAAGATGAGACGCCATGTCGTCGTTGATGCTCTTGAAGGTGACTGTTACATCCAAAAGACGGAGTCGAGGGCTTCTGAGGCAGGCGGAAGGTGCCTGTTGCATCCAAAGATAGGGATGCTCGGGCCTCGTCTCTGTTGTTCCGAAAGAGCCATAGATCGGAGTGGCGGTGCTAGGCTCTCTCTTCCTTCAAAGTGGGTGCTGTCCACTCTGATTGTGTTGAAAGCTGCTCCTTTCGTCGTGATTTTGATCACGGTCTTCCTTGGCCTTTGGAGGCTCTTTCGAAGCCTCTCCTGGCCACAGATTTGCGGTGCTCTTCTCTTCCTTGGTTCCAGCCAGAGGGTTAAATGCTTTGTGTATCGAAGCATTTATCAGGTGAGCCTGGCTGGAAGAGCAGCACACCCCTGCTCGGCCAGGTGAGCCTGGTTGGAAGAGCGGCACATAACTGGGCTGCTGAAGGGATGCACATAACTGAGCTGGATGCACATAACTGAGCTGCTGAAGAGATGGCGGGATGCGCCTGGTTGGAGGTGCATGACATCTGCTGTGCCTAACTGGCAGCGCATGGTGACTGGCAGCACATGATGACTGCTGCGCCTATCTGGAGGCGCATGGTGGCCGCTGGCTGTAGACTTAGGATCTTTCCTTTGTAGAAATTCTCCTTTGTACAACCTTTTCTAGACATGTAATAGACTTTTATATATTAATAAAAAAGTCCTTCTTCAAATGTCTATGGTTATTGACTTTGCTGTGAAGTGTTCTGTGCGAGTCCTGGCGCATGTAGTGTCTGGCGCATGGTCTTTCTAGTTGTGAAATTCCATGCTTCTACAAACATTATTTTGGATATAGAAAATTAATATCATTTTCTCACATTAATAACTAGGAAAATTACAAGTTTGTTATTTAAACAAATTCACGTTCTTCTCATTTAAGGAAAAAAAATATTAGTTTTATACATAATATTACAAAATACTAAGTTTTGCCAAATAATCAGAAAATGCAATTTTTCAATAAATGTTAAATTGATTTTTCTTCGTAAATTAATAACTAGTAAATCACATCGATAAACGTGTTCTGGTAGAATTTGTAAATAACATAAAACTGGATTAGGACCCATTCTAGAAATTGTAACTAGCACACCTAGATATGGTTTCCTCTCTGATGCTAAGTCAGGATTCTCAATGTAGGATTTCGAGGACGAGTCTGATCTTTTATCCAGGAACCGACTTTTCAACCCATTCATAAACAAAGGCAAGTACGGTTGTGTTTATTTTTCAATTTAGTTAATAATTGTAATATAGCAAGATTAAACTACATTGCTACACGGAACTCTCTCCTAGAGTATTGATTGTACACACGCTGTACAAAACCCGTGCGTGTGTCCATGCTTCCTCGACACGACACGAATTCATGTCAAACTCGAGGGATGTCGTGACAGAGGGTACCCATACTCTCGTGTCAAGTGGCACGAGTCCATGTGTCCAAATACGTGAGAAATCAGTGCGTGTCATCAGAGCACTATGCCGCAGTGTCGTACACAGGTTCGTGTCCAAATTTGGACACGAAATCGTGTACTAGGCTCAATCGCACGCGTGAACCGATGAAGTGTGACCTCAGCCGCCGCCTCGGGTTCTGCGAGGAGATAACTGCAAATAAATCCAAGAAGATTATCATTAATCTTCTTGGTTATCGAGGCATTATCATTTACATTAACTGTGAGGAGCATGCGCCCCATCACTGATGCGCGGAGTATTCATGCGCCCGAACAGTCATGCGTCCCAACCACCATGCTTCTTATTCAAAGTATTCCAAAACTTGACAAAAAAAGTTTTGAAAACTTTGAAGGGGGTCTTGTAGAAGCATGGAATTTCACGATCAGAAATCCTATGCGCCAAACACTACATGCGCCAGGGAGCTCAGACAAAGTACTTGACACAGCAAAACAAAAGTATAGACATTGAAAGAGGATTTTTTATTTATATATAAAAGTCTATTACATGTCTAGAAAAGGCTGTACAAAGGAGAATTTCTACAAAAAGAAAAGGCCCTAAGTTTACAGCCAGGCGCAGCAGACACGATGCGCTCTCAGTCAGGCGCATCCTACCATGCGCTCTCAGCCAGGCACAGCAACCACCATGCGCTCTCAGTCAGGCGCATCCCACCATGCGCTCTCAGCCGGGCGCATCCTTCCAGCAGCTCAGTTATGTGCATCCTCAGTTATATGTATCCCTTCAGCAGCTCAGTTATGTGCCATCCTTCCAGCCAGGCTCATCAATCTAATGCTTCGACTAATGAAGCATTTATTGAGCAGAACGAGGGTGGCAATCAACCCTCTAGCTGGAGGAAGAGCTTTCCAAACCGAGGAAGAGAAGAGCACCGCAAATCAACCTGTGGCCAGGGAAGGCTTCGAAAGAGCCTCCAAAGACCAAGGAAGACCGCAATCGAAACCGCGACTAAAGGAGCAGCTTTTAACACAACCAGAATGGGCAACACCCACTCTGACGGAAGAAAGAGCCTCCAAAGCCGCAGTACCGCAATTCTGATCTGCGGCTCTTCCCGCATAACGGAGACGAGGCTCGAGCATCCCGATCTTTGGATGCAACAGGCACCTTCCGCCTGCCTCAGAAGCCCTCGACTCTGACTTTTGGATGTAACAGTCACCTTGAAGTGCATCAATGAGGACAATGCGTCGCATCTTCACCTTCGGAAGCATCTCATCGACAGAATACACTCGAGTAAACAAGTTCATTTCGGAAGGACGTGAGACAACGAGAAGCAAACTCTCTCCATGCCACTATTTATAGGCCGGGCAAATCAAACCCATGCGCCAAGTGGATGGCTCTCCGAATCCCGTGCAATGAATTTGCATTAAATGGATGAACCTGACGCTTCGGATTCAGCCATGTCAAAAATGGCTATTTAAAGCACTCGAAGAACGTAACAGTCACACCAATAAGACGTGTCAAGTGGAGCAGATGCGCCGGTCAGACCGTGCATCACATAGACGTGCCTCAGTACCAAGCGCTTCACAAGCATGTGCCCCCATGCGGCTCCATGCGCCTAGTGGAACGTCGATCGATGCGCCCACTCAACTGACCATCACCTGTCAAAAACATTAAATGTTGATGTCTGACAGAGTTGGCAGCACATCTCTCGACGACTGAACAGTTGGCAGCTTTTTCAGAAGACGAAGTGTCGCCGACGTCAGCATCATCATTACTTTCCTCCGACGGTTACAACCACGTGGCCGTCCAACCATCTCGTATGCGCCTCCGTAGCCATGCGCCCAAAGCTCTGCATCCGCCTCAGACTTTTCTCTGATCCCTAAAGACAGCAGTAAAGTCACTACTGAAGCCTCGCATGCGCCTCAAAAGCCATGCACCCTAAATTGTTCGTGACTCCCAAAGGTTACGAGCCAAAGTCTCCTCATGCGCCCAATCCCAGGCGCATCCTACCAGATCATTCCCCGTCAAATCCGAGATCTCCGAGCCATGGGCCTACAACACGTGTCCTTTGACTCGATTTACCCAAGATCTCAGCAACAGGAAGATTCTTCCCCCTGCTACATGTAAGCTCACAACAGTAGCATGAAGAATTCAACTCCTCAATCAGGGCGCATCGTCCATGCGCCTCCATCAGCAATCACCACGTGGCATCCCTGCGTCCAGGCGCATCCTACATATGCACGCTTGAGCAGCCAGCCTACAGACTATAAATAGAGGGATCATCTCCTTCTTCCAGACGAACATACATAGACAGACAGAGACATCGCACAACCACCGAGGCAGATACAGACACTCAACGTCTTCTTCCTCTCCGCAAGCTCCAGTACCCAGAGCAACTCAGACCTTCAGAGAACCGATAACCGTCGTCAGATCGTCAACGGAGTCAATGTATTACTACTCGCTCCATCGGCACAAGGGACCCAGATAAACAAAAGTGTACTCATAGGACTACGTCTAAGTCCTACATTTTAACACTGTTCTGTTTGTATTAAAATTTCCATCAAAAGATTTTAATGGCAAACAGCGTGGCGTCATGAAAGTCCCAGTCCTATAATTGTATCTCTCCGCCAACGCAAGGAATAGATGTGGATTCGGGGGAAGCCATAGACTGTGGCATACACTGCTTGATACAGATCAATTTCTTTAAGCTGATCTTCAAATTGAACCAATATCCAATTGGTTATACAGATCCACCTTTTATTGTCCAGGTTCACAAGACCTGTCAACCGCAGATCTTGGTCCGGATACTTCCCTTCCACCTTCGCAAACTCATTTACGAATATTGGAGTTCTTACTGGTAGCAGCAGAGAAGAATCTTCCAGCGGAATACAACCGAGTTTTAGTCCTCTGAGTAGAGAGCTATGTCGCTCAGAAGAACTGTAGAATATATCTTTATGATCTGGCCCCTTCTTAACACAGATATTACCCACTCGGGCCTACTGTAACGGAGTTATGTCACATTCCATTCTTCTAGGATAGCTTGCAAAAGCATATCTAGACAGAGGGAGACATCTGGAGATCTCTGGCAGTAGTATCGTCTTCTCGCCCCTTTGGAAGATTCTCTGCTCCATGCGAGGCCTTGGCTGAGAATTCTTGTCAAAAGCCTCACCAAACAAGAACATAGGTTTCTTATGGGTGACAGTGTCAGCAGTTTGAAGAGGCTGCCCGTTCATTAGACACAATAAAGTATCATTATCCTGTGCAATCAGAACAGCCTGCCGAGCTGACGGTAAAGCATATTGAGGAAAAAAGACATGAGAGAGATCTTCCTTGAATGCTGATTCAGACAGAGATCCTGCAAGAACCTCGTAGTCGGGATCTTCTTTGAGGTTAACTGCATCAAATAAAGAGATAAAGATCAGTATGTGCAAAAGAAATCAAAATTTCTTTATAAATTCATCAAATTGTGCTATGTGAAATAAACTATCAGATTGCGCTAGCACAACCAACGTGCGCAAGACATCAGATTGTGCCAACCTACTTGCGTAAGACATCAGTTTGCGCTAGCAAATGACATGCACAAAACATCCGATTGCACATCAATGCGCAAATCGATGGATTGTACTGATCATTTTGTTAGTGCTTTCCAACCGATTGTGCAAAAATACAGTTTTCATAAAAATGAAAACTGTAGAACATGCAGCCAAAACCCTAAACAGGGTGGCGCAAGTGGTTGAGAATACCATCAATCTCTAAAAAGAGAGAGACATCAAAGTTCAAAACATCATAAACCCTAAAAAGGGTTTCGATTATGGTTCGTCATTCACCTTGCAGAATTGGGTGACCCGTCTCGTGACGAGAGACTCGTGGTGCAACACAAGTCGAAGGTTCGACAGGGGCCTTTCCCTTCTCAGTGGCCGATCGCTTGGGCGCTATTGATGTTGATGACGAGAAGAGAAAGGAAAAGTCGGAGTAGGAGAGGAGTTTCTTTCTCTTGAAAAATCGAAGGCAAGTAAAGATTAAAAGAATATAAGAAGAAACTATTTATAGTTTCTCACAGAAATTGTAACGGTCACCTTCGATTGCGCCGAGAAAGTCGGAGCTAATTCCTCCAAACGCGCAGCCAGAGCGCAACTTGATTTTAAATTTAAAATTCAAAGTATTTCGAAACTTTGAATATTTTCAAATTTTGAAAACTTTGAAGGGGGTCTTGTAAGTCCTAAAAATCAAGTTGTATCCATCAAATAGGCAGAGAAATCTAAAATTGAGCACTCTTCAATGAACTGCGCTGTAGGCAGACTGCGCTACAAATCAACTGCGCTAGCCTGAACTGCGCCAATGCTCGAGCGTGCTAGGCTGACGTGGCAATGCCATCATTACCTGACAAGAAGATCAAATCTTCTGACAGCCTGACAGCCCAAAAAATGAGGAGTCTGTTCGTTTCTCGTGCCGCGCCGCCTTCTAGGACAGCTGTCCAAATCTTAGCACGGTCCAGCTGCCAAGCCCTAGCGCAGTCCAGCTGTCCAATGCCAGTACAATCTATCGACCAGATCTGAGCGCAGTCTGAAGTTAGCGCTATTCAAGTGGCACGATCCATCAAATTTGTTGAAAATAACTGACATTTATTACATGGCTTACATGTCATCAATTGCTCGTCACGTGGCAACCGCCTGCACACGACCAAGTACATTTCAATCAAATAATGCCACGCGTCTGAGTATGGTTAGCCCACGATCGAGCAACTGCCCAATGGCCAGCGTGGTTTGCAGTCTGCGCAGTCTGTCTCCAGCGCAAACCATTGTGCGCAATCCAGAATAACTAGAAAATAGTTATTTCTAGAACTCTATAAATAGAGTTTCAAGTTCTTCATTAAGAGGATCAGATTATCATCAGAGATCAGGAGTTTTTGTCCAAGTGCTGCTGCATTCTTCAAAGGCTATCGTCTTCAAAGTTTACATCGTCCAAGGGATAAAGCGATCGTCTTCAAATCGGATTCCTATAGTTGTACTTTCCCAGAATTCATTGTACTCTTGTACTTGTAGGGTGTGAAAAATTCTGACACGCTGACATAAGACCAAGTCAGCCAAAGGCCATACGCTCAGCCAAAGGTCATACGCTCAGTGCAAAAGTGATACGCTCAGTGAATATTTTAATATTTCTCGACTGACAGCACAGCATACGCTCAATGGGGAATGAATCTGGCACTTCGTCTTTTGTGCAAAAAAACAGCTGTCTTAGGAGAATTAACCGTCGTATGGATTTTCGAGAGTTGATTTTGTCTTTTACGAGGACAGCTCATTAGCCATCATGAATGCACAGCTATCATTACTATTATTTCTGACAGTCTATCAACCGTCATATCCGCAACACGACGCTCGAGAGATATTTGTCAGTTATTGGGAGATATGGCATATTCGAGAAGATTGAGGACAGCCATGTGTCTACTTCTCCAGTTATACGACTCCTCATCAAGACAGCGTATGTACTTCATACGACTCCTCATCAAGGCAGCGTATAGACTTCATACGACTCCTCATCAAGGCAGCGTATGTACTCCATACGACTCATCATCAAGTGAGCGTATATACTCCATATGACTCCTTGCTATCCAAGTCAGCGTATGCAAGACATACGTATCCAAAAGACAGCGTATGGACTCCATACGGCTCCTCTTCAAACAAGACAGCATATGCTAGTCATACTTCTCCAAAAGACAGCGTATCAAAGTAAATGCATTCAGAATGACTTCAAATGTACAGTCAACACACGTTCTCATGTGTCCCGTATTCGGTTACCCACTCATTCAGAAGTTATGCAACATGGCATTCATGCCATCAATCTCTCCTGGATATACTCTACTACTCTCAACCGCACTCCAACGTGTCTCCACCAAAATTCGCCATGCGTCCCTGCAGTTATGCACACGTCAAGTAACTGACTGAGCGTATGCCCAGAGCAGTTATCCAGAACTCTATAAAAGAGAGTTTCTCCACCTTCAACAGACACCAGATTCAATTCAGAGAGAACAGAGAGATTGCCCAGTTGCTGTCCAAGTTCTTCGAGGTTTGAGCTTTCTTCACCGCATCGTCCAAGGGATAAAGTGATCGTCTTCTAGATCAGATTCCTATAGTTGTAATTTTCTCAGAAACACAATAAATAAATAGAATTTATTTATGGAAAACAAATTGGCGACTCTGCTGGGGAAAGCTGTCTCCTATCACGAGACAGCAACAACTCAATGCGATAATTCGTCGATCGGTTCGACGAAGAAGATGATGGTCGTACAATTCGACCAATCTGCTTACGAAGAAATGCTCAAGGCGAAGGAGGGCCGAACGGCTTCCTCCGCTTTTCTCTCTGCCAAGAAGAAGGGACGTTCTGTCTATGTCCCTAAGTCTTTTCCGGCAGCCCGAGACGCTTCTGTCACTTCCCACGCTGACAAGAACACGTCTTCAACCTCAGCGAAACACGCCTCGGCTTCTCTGAATACAGCAACAGTGGCTTCTCCTAGTCACGCTGACAAAATAGGTTCTTTAGCCAAGTCAGCGTGTCCAAGGAAACCCATCTCTGGACATATCAAAGTCTCTTCTTCTTTTACTCCTACGACAGCAGTCGGCTCTTTAGCCATTAATGACTCTGTGCGTATGGCAATCATTGACCAACCATATGCTAGTCAAAAGGCAGCGTATGACAAGAATTCTCTGAAGATTCCCCCACAGCTTGCACATCTTGTGCCAACCAAGGAGAACGACTCTTTAGTCAACTCCTCTGCTCCTAAGGTTTTTACCTCTGGGGTTAATTTGATTAGTACTCTTACTAGATCAAACAAAGAAAAACACCTTTTGGCTACTTCCTCTAAAGATGGATTATTACCGACTCCCAGTCGGAATAATGTTCATCTTCCTTCTCTCAAAATTTCCCGATCCAAGAAAGGCAAATTGCAAGTATCCAGGACTGATACCAAAGTTGTACCTCCTATGGACCTTTGTAACAAGCTTAACCGGAATCGTCTCGGTTCTACTTCCGGCATAAAGAAGCCTTATCAAACTGGGACAAGTATAATGGACCCTGATGCATAATATGCTAAGAACTATATCGCTCAGATCAATCGGTCTTTATACATTCAAGAACCAAAAAGACAGAAGAATAAAAGACAAGTTTCTACACAGAGACTATCTTCAAACACTTCCCAGTCTGTTTTCGCAGATCTCCGGGAACATCTGCAAAACAAGCGGAGAATCAACACTCCATCTGTCTCTGATATTGCTCATATTCGTCATGAAGAGCATTGTTGTAACTTCCAACCTCGGGTCGTGATCCAGTGTTGTTGTTCACCGAAAAGACGATCTGTCTTCGAACGGATTCAACATGAACCAATACCAGACGAAGACGAACCTCTTTATGCTTCCGTCAACATGACCTCCAGAAATACTGGGGGTAGAATACGATCTGATTCTATGTTAGATTCTGAAGACGGTGTTTACCTCGGCACGAGATCCAGAACCAGAGCTTCGACCAGGGTCTCTTCTTCTTCTCATCCAGATGATAATCCTGAGACCACGGAGGACTTCCTAGGAGAGTCCAACTGTCACGACCCGATCCCAAGTTAATGGGTCGAACCGGACCATGCCCAGCTTGCACCGTGGTGAGACGGCGGCAGTAAGCTGTTCCATTGCAGGTATTCACAACAACACAATTACATTTGTCACAACTGTTCTATTCAGAAATGAAACTTTGTTTAATAAAAATATTCAGAAATACATCTGGAAGGGAAATGCTATAAACTCCAAATAAAAGAAAATACAGAAAGGAAACTATCTAAGCATCAGGTTCAGCAGTCCCAGGATCAGCGTCCTTCAAAGACGGCTCCGGTACCGTCGCAGGGTAGAGAACCGGGTCATAATAGCTATTATAGTGTAGCTCGTCATCCTCAGTGTTACCTAAAATGTTGTCTCTAGTCAGGAGGGAGCAAGAACGAAATATGCATCTCATATCTTAAATAGTAATTGGAAAGTGCAGGATAAACAGTTTAAAATAACAATTTTCAGCAGTTTAAAACAGTTCAGTGTGTTTTGAATATGCAAACGTCTATGACCGGCTTGGGTTGAGCAGTAGTATCCTAGCGATACGATATGGCTTATCCCCGTGTGTGTGAGGGGTAAGCTAACACAGTCAGTTCAGTAGGGGCTTTGGTCATAAATGCTTACACTATTCCCCCAGTCCCAGATTCAGTAACAGTAACAGTCGGTAGAGTTCCGTGCCAGCAGTGTGATTTAACATGCATCTTAACTTTACTAAATAAAATACAGGAATACACAAATCGTAACTTGCCTTGTATTAGATTGACTGGAAGGACGAGTCGGTACCGAGGAGGAACGTCAGTTGTAACTTCGAGTTCCTACAGTTGAGAACTCGACTTAGAACCTTTAATAACCAGGCTAAGTGTGCTAGTTACAATCTCTAGTAGTAAGTCCTAGTCAGGTTTTAAGTTGTATTAATCTACAGCTAACGTTTATGTCGCAACTACGTGCGTTTGATTAAGCCGGTTAATTGGATTATTTGGAAATAACAACAAGAATCAATTAGCTTTGGAAAACTTTGTATTTTTTTAATATCTATAAAAATATAGTTTCTTTTAATGATAAATCATGAACTAGTTATTTACTAATATTTTATCCGTTTAATTAATTCTTAATTAATTATAAAATTACGCTCTAACTACGATTTATACGTCTAATCAAAACCACCCAAGATCACATCCACCCAGAAAAGAAAGTAAAAAACTACGCTACACAATACAGGGGCACAGCTAAACGTCCTAGAGTGGGCTTATGCCCTGTACAATCATTTTTACATCAAATAAGAGAAAAATGATTTAATTACTAAATAAAATGCAGTAAATAAATAACTATAATAAATAGCCTAAAAAATAATTTAAAATAAAAGTTAGAGTCTCAGACTCGGTCCATCATCCAAATCCAGCTAATACCACAACGCCCGGTCGGACCGGTGCGTTTGCATTTCGCTAGGGCCCACAGACTGGTACGGTCGTCGCCCGAAAATTCAGTTTTAAAATTCATTATTCCGAAAACCAATTTTGAAATCAAATAAATATAGTTTTGCAAAAATTTGGGCAGCATTTCCTCTATTTCGGGACAACCCAAAACTGGGAAATGCGCCACAGAAACCTGCAATTATTCCAACCAATGGTAATCCCAAAATATAACCACCGAATCCACTTTCCAAACCACCAGAAATAATTTCCCAACCAATAGAACTTCCCGAAATACCCGGGAATCCCACAATCAAACCAAACCACACAAAACCCAGCAAACAAAATCACAGAAATATGCTAACGCAGCTAACCGAATATACTACGCAGCTAACCGGATTTCCCAAAGGGAAACCGGGGACCGATTCTCATCATAGACTCTACGGGAGGGACGAACTACTGTGATTAACAAGGATTTACCAAATTTCGTTGGCGGGGAGCCGCGGGAAAAACTTGGGGAGAGCCGAAACGACGTTCGGACAACGGGGTCGCGGATCTGGACAGCAGGAACTTCGCGGATCCGGACAGCAGTAGTGGCGACAACGGGGTCGGCCACGCGCGGAAAGGGCGCGGGAGAGGTCTGCGGGAGAGGATCCCGCGTGCTGGACAGCGCGGAGATGAGCCACGGGCGGATCTGGCCCGCTGGCGCGGGCGGCGGGACTTCGCCGGAAGGGCGCGGCCACGGGCGAGGGGCCGCGGAGCTCGGGGAGCCGGTCGGGCTCGTGCGCGGACGCCGTAAGGGTCGCGCGGCCGCGGAGAGGCGCGGTCGGACGGGGAGGAGTCGCGCGGAGGCGCGGGGTCGCGCGCTGGACGGGGGAGCGCCGGCGGGGAGTTCGCCGGGGGAGTTCGCGCGCTTGGGCGGCGCCGAGCTCGGGGGTGGCGCGGGAAAATTGGGGGTTAGGGCTCGGTCCAGAGAAGAATGGGTTAGGGAAACATGTGGGGAAAGAGAGAGATGGTGAGATTTGGGAAGAGTGGAAAGTTTTTAGAGAGGTTGAGAGAAAAGCTCCTCCTGTGATGTGTCGTGAGAGAGTGGGGAATGAGGGGAAAAATAAAGGGGGTGATGGCTTGACGTGGGGGAAATCATGTGGTGGTGGGGAGTTTTAGGGAAAAAGACTAGGTAATTATTTACCAAGTTGTGGGGAAAAATTGCTGGTCCTTCGGGACCAGCCCAAGACTAGGTTTTTATTTTTATTTATTTATATTATTTTTTTTAAACCAATCAGAAATAGAAAGGAAAGGAAAAGAGATTGGGTTCAGGCTCAGGCCTGGGTCTGGGCTCGGACTCGGGTCTGGGTCCGAAAACAAAAAGCCAAGTTGTTATATATTTTTTTAAAAATCCTTTTTCACCCAAAAATAATTAATAGTAATATTATTAATAATAATAATAATTTTGAAATATTATGAAAACACTAATTAATTAATTATCTGCAAATTATGGGTTTCACACCAACTTCCCAGTATTAACTCCCGTGAATAGCCCCGGGAAAGATGCTGACTCTCATAGCGACGATTCGGAACAGACTGTTTCATCGTCGATACCTCGAATGATTACCACTTATATGGTAGATGGCAATAACGAACCTTCGACTAGCACTGAGGCTCATGAACAAAGGATTTCTTCCTTGGAACAACAGTTACGAGCCATGGCGGATACATTGACTGCTATGCATACTCTTATACAAGCTCAGCAACAAACTCAGCAAGTTCAACAAACAGTACCACCAGTGGTATTAAATACTCATGTTGCCCCAAACCTGGAACCTTCTACTATTCCGGGGGTACAGTCTAATGTTCATGTACAGCCCACTCCAAGTCAGTCCGAAGCTGGGGGTGGTACATATACTGCAGTCCCTCCTTCCAATTATGCCCAACAAGCAACGACACCGCAATCTTCCGGAGCGGTCACTGAAGAGTTGAAGAATCTTCGGTCTCAATTCGAAGCGTTCAAGCAAAAGGACGGCTTACAAAGATTGTGTATCAAGCAGCCTTACCCCATACAATGGAAGGATGTATCGTACCCCCCAAAATACAAGTCTCCGACCATCTCTTTCTTTGATGGGACCACCTCCCCAAGTCAGTTCATCAATCACTTTGAGGTAATGACTGATCTGCTGCAATCGAGCGATGCCCTCCTCACTCGGGTATTTGTTGGTTGTCTTAAAGGAACCGCTTATGAATGGTATCGAAGTCTCCCTGATGGGCGCATTACTTCGTTTGCCGGGTTCAAACAGATATTTCTAGAACGATTCTATGAAGGCGTTAACGACATGACCATGTCAGCCCTTATACGAATCAAACAGAAAAATAATGAAAGCACTGAGAGCTTCATTGAAAGATTCAGAAGAGAAGCTCTAAAAATGCCTCTCGGAACTCCCGATGCCGTCACTATCGACACTTGCAAGTCGAACCTCTTACCAATCATCAGCATGTGGACAGGATCCACTCAGTTCCAAGATTGGCCTTCCTTCATCGTCAGTGCCAAAGCTGCCGAAGTCAGTGCTGAGACTTTCAAAGGTCTGGGGGTACACATGACTCCCAAAGAATCAAGTCAAAGTACTAGCAATAGTGCGCGACCCAACAATCGCAAAGGAAAAGAGACTCTCGAAGTCAATCTCCAGAGCAACAATCAATAGGTAATATCTGCCCAAGCTACCCCAGCTCCAACGAATCAACAGCAGAGACCTCCTCGGCCGAAGGAAGAATACTCTTTCGACGATGACGATGTTCAAGACATCTTCAAATGTTTACTTAAAGGTAACAAGATACAACTGCCAGATATCAAAAAGCCTGATGAAGCCAACAAGACGGATCATCCAAAATACTGTCTATATCACAGAATGCTGGGTCATACAATCCGGTCTTGCTTCGTATTAAAAGGAAAGATCCAAGAAATGATCAAATCAGGAGCTGTGACACTAACACCTAAAGACAAGACAGTCACAGCAAATGTGATTTCGATGCAGTTCGGTGACTTCCCTCCGTTATTGGTGGAAAATGGGATTGTCCCTATCCCCAAAGCAACCCTTGAAGTTGTGAATATTCCACCAGCCCAGAATGAAGGACTTATTCCGGTCACCACTAAAAAGGGAGAGATTATGTGGATCCACCCCGATTTAGTGACGGAGTTCGAGACGTCTTTCTATTCTCCTCAAAAGTCTCCTCTGTCTAAAAAGAAACCTGGGAAGACTAAGTCATGCCATATGACTTCTAGCATTACACCCAATCTTTCTCTAACCTCTACTTTCATCCTAGCAGGAAAGTCATCCCCTACAGAGGTAAAAACTGTACCTCGATCCGAAGACAGATACAAACCTGCGTTTCATCTATATAGTTCACAATCTCTTGAATTAATGGCGAAGATGGGTTATGATCTAGCCACTGCTCCTGGTTTAAGCTCCGGTAAAGGACTCCGAGCACTTCTAGCCCTCACTTTGAGACATAATCAATCCCGTGTTGGCCTCGATTTCTGGACTGAAGCTCTCATCAAGCACCGAAAAACCAAGAACAAGATGAAGGATTGCAACATGGTTTCGGTAGACTCTGAACCTGAGCCTGAAGTCGAAACTCTCGCCGGAACCCGGTCAGGAAAAACATATCTGAAAGATTACGCTGAAGCTCCTGAGGAAACTCCTAATGTCCCTCCGGTTGCAGCTCCAGCACCCATCTCTAACGAAGGACCTTTAAATGCTCCTGCTGAGACGATTCCATCTAAATCAACAACAGCCGACAAAGGGAAGCAACCTGCCCGCTTCGACAAACCAATCAAGAAGTCTCTTTCTTCCGGATTGCAGAAGTCATATAATTTTGACATTCTGGCTCAACTTGCTAACACTCCAGCCAGGTTGTCCATCTTCGAACTTTTACGTTTATCCAAGGAAACTCGGGAAACGTTAAGTGAAGCTCTACTGCAAGCAGACTCTTGCCTGACTCATCTGAAGAAGCCAGAAGCAGAGCCGATGACTTGCCTACATTGCAACAGTGTCTTGGAAATCATTCCGAACATCACTTTTACCCAAGACGATATGCTTCTAGAGGACAATCGCCATGATCGGCCTCTCTTCTTCACTGGGTACATTGACATGATGAAGGTCGACCGTATTCTAATTGATCCAGGATCAGCTCTAAGTATTATACCTAATAGTCTCTTGGATGCCTTACGGATTCCAGTTCATCATCTAGTCAAGACAGTCACTACCATTTTAGGGTTCAATCAAGGCAAGAGCGAACCTCTGGGGAAAATTCGCCTAAAAATACAAATAGGCAATTTCCGGGCGAGTGTCACATTCTACGTGATCGAGTTAGTTGGATCTTACAACTTGCTCTTGGGAAGACCTTTTCTCCATGAACACAATATCGTCCCCTCTACTCTTCACCAGTACTTCAAATACATTGATGAAAAGGGAGAAGTTCAAAAGGAAGTCACGGACATTAATCCTTTCATAGGAGTCGAAGCTTACTACAGTGACTCTCGCATGTACAAAGATGAGTATTCAAAAGTCTTACAAGCTATGGATGATGATGAGACATCGAAAGTTGACACCTTTGTTATTCCTGTAAAAGGACGTATCACTCATCCGCGGTCTACTAAATCATCTGAAGAAAGCCCACTGATAATTTCTGTCAGTAGATGTACCACTTCATTGCCTTCCCAAGCTCCACAAAGTTCGCTGATAATCCCTGTCAGTGGACGCACCACTCTCTCACCATCTTCTCAGGCTAGACCAGATACTCTAGTCATTCCAGTCAGTGGACGTACTACTTATCCACGATCCTCTTCAAGGGAGCTCACTTTTTCTGAGCCTTTTGTTGTCGACCTTAATCGAAACAAAACTTCTGCTCGCTCTTCTTCTCCCCTTTTAGTCATTAATTTGACTAAATCTACTAAGGCTCAGCCTTTTTCTGTAAATACAGCATCTGATATTAATAAAGTATCTCCTTTACAGTATATTGATGTTTGTAATCATGTACAAAGTTATTTATATTTGCTAGATAGCTTAGAGCCATTAACTATAGGAGTTGTTCAAACTCTTCATACAGAAGTATCATTAGAGTCTGTACAAAATTCATACTTCCTTGTTCCTATTAGAAAGTTAGGAGAAGCTCCAATATTCTTCTGCAAGGGGCCCCAGAATCCTCCTAATCTGGAAGACGACGACAAAAACGATGATACCGGAAGGTTACAACTACGTCGCTACAGTCAGCAGTCCAAAAACATCATCAAGAACAAGGGCTATGACTTCAGAACCGGCCTCAGTAGTGGAAAAAGAAGAAGAATGCCTGTTCGAATTCCTCCCTTGAAATACGGAAGGACAAAAAGCGGATTGGGTTACATTACTCCTACCCCCTTCATCAACACAGTCCATGAGGATCCAGAATCCGACGGAGACGAACGATCTGATTCTTCCGATTCCTTTTCTTGGGATTCCGACACAAGTATTGGCGATTTTCATCGTTCTACTCTATCCGCCAATATGGTCTCCGCCAACGGTCTACAAGAAAATGATGAAGATGAAGATGATTTTGAAATATCACCCGAATCGGAACAATGGGCTCAAAGATTAGACAACCAATGGGAATTCAGGTTCGAGCAAAGAGAACCTCCTACTGAAGATAAATTGATCCAAATTGATGTTGGTGAGGAGGGATCCCCCAAGCCAATATTCATCAGCGAAAGTCTTTCAGAAACAGATAAGCAAGACATGATCAAGCTTATTCATGATTACATCGATGTCTTCGCCTGGAGCTATGAGGATATGCCAGGGCTAGATCCGAAGATCGTAACACACAAACTTAATATCATGCCGAATGCTAAACCGGTCAAACAACAACAGCGACGATTTCGTCCAGACATTATGGATGCAATTGAAACTGAAGTCAACAAGCTTATGGCTTCCGAATTTATCCGAGAGGAACAACATCCTGAGTGGGTGGCTAACATTGTTCCTGTTCTCAAAAAGACTGGCAAGATCCGAGTCTGTATAGACTTTTGCGATCTCAATACGGCTTGTCCTAAGGACGAGTTTCCTCTTCTAATCACCGACGTCATGATCGATAACACATGTGGTTTCGAACGAATGTCATTTATGGATGGGTATTCGGGGTACAACCAAATCAAAATATTTCCAGACGACGAGAGACATACTTCCTTCAGAACGCCGATCGGTACATACTGTTACACAGTGATGCCATTTGGTCTCAAAAATACAGGAGCAACGTATCAGCGAGCAATGAGCACTATATTTTGCGAACATCTCTGAAAAACAGTCGAATGCTACGTTGATGATATTGCAGTCAAGAGTCGACAAAAGGAGGATCATATCCAAGATTTGAAGACTATCTTTGATTTAATGCGTCAACATCAACTTAAGATGAACCCTACTAAGTGTTTCCTGGGCGTCTCTAGTGGTAAATTTCTCGGCTTCGTCATTACCGCTAAAGGTATACACGTGGATCCCGAGAAGATCAAAGCCATCCAAGAGATGCGTCCTCCACACACCTTAAAAGAGCTACGAGGATTTCAAGGAAGAATTGCTTCTATCAGGAGATTCGTCTCTAACTTATCAGGACGCTGCAGACCGTTCAACAAACTTCTGAAGAAAGGTGTGTCCTTCGTCTGGAACGAAGAATGTCAAAAAACATTTGACGACATCAAACAGTACCTCATGAACCCTCCGGTTTTGGTACCTCCCGTCTCGGGAATACCATTCCTTCTATATGTTCGAGCTATGGATCATTCTCTCGGTGCATTGCTCGTCCAGAAAAACAAAGATGACCATGAACAGGCTATTTATTACCTTAGTCGCACAATGACAGATGCTGAACCATGTTATTCTCCAATTGAGAAAGAATGCCTGGCATTAATGTTTGCCATTCAGAAGACGCGACATTACATCATCGGTCAAACGATTCATGTCATTTCCATAGTGAATCCTATCAGGATTATGATGAAGAAACCCGGTATTCTCAACTCCAGACTGGCTAATTGGGGAATCTTGTTAGCTCAATATGACATACATTATATTCCTCAAAAGTCAGTTAAAGGACAGGCTCTTGTTGATTTTCTGGCAGCTCATACAGTTCCAGAGGATTCTAAATTATACGATGAGATTCCAGATAAAGTTATGGATTCAAATCAGGTTTCTGAAGAAACTCCGACCTGGCGTCTATTCTTTGATGGAGCGTCTAGATTGGGTCCCAATGGCGATATTGTCGCCGGAGTCGGGATTGTTCTTGTATCCCCGGAAGGGTTGACTATTCAGAGGGCTTATTCTCTGGATCAATCGTGTTCAAACAATGTAGCCGAATACAATGCGTTACTCATCGGACTTCAACTTGCTAAATATCTGGATATTCAGTATTTAGAAGTTTATGGAGACTCCAAACTTATCGTCAATCAAATCAGAGGTACATACGAAGTCCGTCATCAGGATTTGATACCTTATCACCGAGCAGCACTCTCTATGGCCTCTTCCTTTGAAGGTTTCTTTATTGAACACGTTCGGCGAGCCTGTAATACAGAAGCTGATGCTTTGGCTAATCTTGCCGCTGTGCTAGCCATACCGGTCAGACGTCAACAATTGATAGTGGTTTATAACCAGGAGCTATTCTACGTCGAAAATAATTTGGCTTTGGGTTTTCCCCATGACCCAGACGAAAATTCTCTCAACCCTGATGAATTTAATTCCTCCAACCTTAACACTGGATTAGGGTTTGACAGAGCATCCTCGTCTTCTTCCGATTCTACTATGGAATACGTCTTTTCCAACAAAACAGAAGCCATGACCGAAGACTGGAGACGTTCATTTCTAGACTTTGTATTGTATGACATACTTCCCGATATTCCGAGCGAAGCAGCGTCTATCCGGCATTGATCTCTCAGATTCTATTATAATCATACGACAAAGACACTATATCGTCGGGCCTATGACGGTTTTCTTCTCCGATGCATCGCTGGTGAGAAAGCACGACGGATTATCCGTAAAGCACATGATGGTGTCTGCGGAGCCCATCAACCAGGTCCTAAACTTCAAGATCACATCCGACGTATGGGTTATTATTGGCCCACGATGGTGGCTGACGCCATTCAATATGCCTGGAAATGTAAAGCCTGTCAAATCCATGCAGACTTTATCCATCAACCGTCAGAGTTCTTACACCCGACAGCGGCATCATGGCCCTTCGAGGCCTGGGGCATAGACATCATTGGTCCCATCAACCCACCGTTATCAAAAGGACACCGGTTTATTCTAGCAATAACCGACTACTTTTCCAAATGGGCTGAAGCAATCCCGCTATCCGAAGTCAAAACTTCCAACGTCATCAACTTCGTCAAGCATCATGTCATCTATCGATTTGGTGTTCCTCGGCGTATTATCCATGATAATGGACCACAGTTCGTCAGTCAGAAATTTACTCGATTCTGCGACGACCATCGAATCAATAACCTAGCTTCTACAGCATATAATCCAACAGCTAATGGATTGGCAGAAGCTTTCAATAAAACCATCATCAAACTCCTAAAAAAGTTCATTTCTTCTAACAAACGCAACTGGAGCGAGAAGCTTGGTGAATGTTTATGGACCTACCGTACCACAGTTCGCAATGCGACCGGGTGTACGCCTTTCTCTTTGGTATACGGGTGTGAAGTTGTCCTTCCCCTCGAGATCCAGATTCCTTCTCTGAGAATCGCAATCTCCAATGAACTTACAACGGAGAACAATGATCATCTTCGACTTCAAGAGCTAGAAGCTCTAGACGAAAAGCGATTGTACGCTCAACAAAATATCGAGCTGTATCAGGCCCGAATTTCAAAAGCTTTTAACCGGAAGGTGAAAATCAGAGCATATCAGAAAGGAGAACTTGTTCTTACCGTCAAACGTCCGATGACTATGACACATATGAGCAAAGACAAGTTCGACGCAAAATGGGAAGGCCCATTCGTCGTAAACAAAGTCTTCTCCAACAGAGCATATCAGCTTACCTCTATGGATGGTAAAGTCACGATGATGCCTATCAACGGCAAATTCTTAAAGAAATATTATGTATAAATCTCGTTAATATATGATATTTTCATCTGCTGCGATTATTCCCCAGCAAATATAAAATCAGAGTTTATTCTTCCCCACAAAAGTCGTCTCGATATCGTTATCCCCAGCAGAAATTGATATTCTACCACATATCATCTTCCCAGAGAATTTGATATTCTGTCTTATTAGATCCCCAGTGGATTTAATAAAGATCTCATATAGAAAATTACGTCCATATTACCTCTGAATTTTCTATCTCAGTATCATATTTTCTATTCTATGAAAATGATATCTAATCTTTTGATTTCCGAGTCCAAAGATCATGGAAAATTGAGTTCAAAGATATCTTTATATCTGAATTCTGTTTTCTCTAATCAGTATTAAACTAAAATTTTTGGTTTAATAATATCTGATAAAATTACAAAATTTATTTGTATATTTTATTCTATTGAAATATGTCATGTATTATTTACCTCTGAACATATTTTCTACAAAAACATCATACACAAAATCGAAATCAGGTCAAGGTGCTCATTTCCTCAGTCAAAATCAAAATACTGATTACAAGTGAGTATTAAAAAAAAAATTCAAGACATGAGAAGTGTGAAAAATCTATTGAATAGAAGGAGTAATTATCTTCTGAATACGAGCAAGTACACTATTCATCTTCTCTTCATGAGCTTTACGAATTCGCTCTGTTGCTTCAATTGCAACCATCTGTTGGTCAAAATTAATGATAACAGAACTACGACGATTAGTTTCTTCTATCTGCTCAGCTTGCATCTGTTCCCGCTCTTGCTGTAGAACTTGATAGCGGGTAGCTTCAGCTATACGAGCAGCAATAATATCAGATTGCACTTTTTCTACGGATGCAATGCGCTCCTGGAGACGAGCTAATTCTTCCTTTAGTTTCTGGAGTTCTTCAGCTCTAGATATTTCCTCTATTTCCAGACGTTCTATCTTCTGACGAGTTGTTACTATTTTTTCATCCTTCGCCATTAACTTTTCAGATGACAAAGCGAGGAATTCTTTCAAAGCAGCCTGCTGGGTTTGAGCTTCACGTTCCAGTTGAGCAATCTCAGCCACGGTCAAGGATTTAATATCTTCTTTCTTGATTTCCCAGTATTTGTGGATGGTTACTTCCAAATCGTCTAGGAGATACTCAAAGAAAGTACACTGAGTCTCATAACCAGCCTGTCGCAGAGCTAAAAGCGGGAAATTAATCGCCGTTCGGAGATTGGAAAAAGACATAGTCTCGTCCTTCATAAATCGCCTGAGGAATGTATCCAGATATGAATAGATAATATCTGAATACATCGCCATGGTCCTTGCTATTCCCGTTTCAAAACTGGGAGTTGCTGCCATTGTGAAGGAAGAAGCTGGAATGGGCTCAATTCTGGAAACAGAAGTATATGCTTTTGGAAAACTTGGTAAATGTGAGCTTCCCTCACCAACATCAGTCCGAACAGGTGGAGCATGAGTCGAGCTCATCGCTGGTGTAGTTCCTACAACTTTTGGAATCAAAGAAGCTTGATCAAAATTAAAGACAATAAAGCAAGAAAAGACAAAACTTTACTGGATAAAATATTACCTGAAGTTGGCTCGTACTATGTTTCTTTAGGATCGTTCAGCCCTGTTCGTAGTCTATTCAAAGTGTCTTCTGACACTGGTTTCATTTCACTACTTTCTGCCCCAGAGGTGCTCGGAACATGGGCTTCTATTTCTAGAAGGTTCTCTGGCTCTGGAGTCAACTCTGAATGTTGGCCGGCCGTCTTCAATTCGTCGATATGGATTTCAGTTGGTGACTCATCTTCAATCTCCATATCCTCATCTTCAAAGGAATGAGACGAAGGTTCATAGTCAACCTGTTCTTCTTCACCCTTGTCGCTCTCCGAAACATCAATCAAAGCTAAATCAGCAGGTGGCTCGAGAGTGGTTGCTTCCTTCACTGATTCTCTCGAAACAGTACGGATGGTTCAGCATGCTCATCCACTACCATGGAAAGATCCTCGGCAGCCGGTGTTGTTCGATCGGTAGATGGCTTAGCTGCCGATTCTTCTATCACATCCTCCGTAGCAGGTTCTGTATTAGCGTCCTACGTGGGCTGCGTTTCCGAGGGTGCAGGAGAGGAAACTTCAATAATCTTCTTGGCAGTAGAAGATTCCGCTTCAACTCTTTGCTGAGAAGCAAGGGCAGTTTGCTTCTCTCGAGCCAATCGTTCAGCACAATTGGTGGGGCTTTCTGCATCAAGACAAATTACAGATTTAGTCTTTGAAACTACCACTTTTCTTCTTTCTACCCTTTTTACTAGTGGAATGGTAGGATAATCGTCTTCGGAGTCACTAACTTCTTCGTCAGCATCTCTGATTTGTTGACTCGAAGCAGGAGAAGTCCCCGGGATAGTAATTCCTACACGACTACGAGCTTCTGCTCGAGTAACTCTTTTTGGAGCGGGCCCGGAAGCACCCTTGTCACGCTTTCTCTTCAGGGTACCCTCAACAGATACACTCTTCTCGGCACTTCCAAGCGGTACATATAGTGGCTGATGAAGTTCATCAGAAAAGAGATTCTCTCTTGAGACTTCTTCATAAACCTCGTCAGTAGCTAGAGGATCCTCTCGGTCGTGACAATCTTCCGGCAGAGTTGACTTGGCTGATTTCTTATTAGCATGAATGAAGCTCTTACCCAAGATGCTGAACTTCTCATCAAATGTATTCGCAGATACATAGAACCTGGCATTGTAAAGGTAGCTCCGGTGCCTTTGGCAATATAATATATCCAGGCTCTCGCACCGTCGATCAATCCGCTTTGGTGGTTAAAGCATGTCATTGTATTCCCTACATGCAACTGATCATAGCCGAATTGCCGAGCAAATCTACTCGAAAGATATGGCTCCAAATAAGTGATGTCGTCATGGCGACAGACCAGGTAGGATTGTCTGATCCTCTTCAGCCATTCGTGTTGAACATCATCCAGTTCATTGGCACCGGTGCCATCAATCATCTTCGCAGGCATAGTCTCAAAACCGATAGACGGAGGAACATAGGTGAAACTCCATAGTTCTCCCCTATTCAGTATGGTCCTGCAGTCTGTCAGGGTGTCATAATTCCACTTTGGCGTATGACAGTATCATTCCAAGAAAGTGTCATCTGGTCTAGCCAGTCCAGCACTCATAAGAGACTCAAAGTGGAGGAGCAGCCATCCGTACAAATATGTGAAGGGCATTTCTACCCGAGGAAAAGTTGTAAGTTTCTTCTTCGCCAGGTTAAACATTCTGTCTGCATATGCTCTTAAACCGACGTTCAGACGGCATGTCATCACCGTTAGCAAGTCCATCCTGTACCCGAATGTCAGACGGACTGCTGCAAATACGATTCCTCGGTGCATCCTGTCTGCCGAACAGGTGCCAAGTACTACGAATCGTCTCAGCCAAAGGGATAGAAACCCGGCCAGATGACCTTCATCAGATAAAGCCCGGCCACCTTGCTTTATGTAGGTCTCTAACCTATCACCAGCTTTATAGGTGCCTTCATCTTCTTCGATTATGATGTCATCATGGGTGGTCTTGCAGATTAATTTGTCAATTTCGACTTGACTCAGAGGTTTAAAACGACCAATATATTGTTCGGTCTTCTTCTTCTTCTGAGTTTCTTCGGTACGGCCTTGGAATAAGTAGGCCATCCACTTCGAAGAGTAGCAGCCTGAATCTATATCTTTTGCCTTATAAAAGGCCTTACAGATACTATAGTGGCACATTAATTCTTCGAATACATGAAGAATTAGCGGGTTGGCGTCAGAAATCTTGTTCATTTCATCAATAAACGGGATATATTCCTCATACGGCAGATCTCCTGTCGGCAGCTGAGAAATGTACGCCATTTCGTGGAGAGCGAATCCCATCTCGCCTCTCGGAGTCATAAATGTTCCAGTGCGGTAGTTGTACCTTTCTGCTAGTGCCAGGAACAAGTCTGGGTTCGACCTAAAACCATAAGCAGTGTACTTGATGGCATCGTACAGGCCTATCACCTTCAACTGTTCTCCATAATCTCTCAGAATCCATCTCACGAGAGCAGTCCATCTGGTATTCTCTGGGTTCACGAGACCAGTGAGTCTCATGGACTGTTTCGGATAGACAGCATTTTCTAGCTGTGCAAATTCGTTCGCGAATATCGGGACTCTAACCGGCATCAGAAGTGCAGAGTCCTCAGGGGGAATTGTGGCTGGCAATAATCCTCGTAAGACTGAAACATGCGATTCAGTACCACTACGAAATCTTCCCTGGCTGTACCCTATCCATCCAGCTTTTGCTTGACGGGTTGGAGTAATATCCTATTTTATGTGCCTTTGGTGACTCGCATGGAATAAGCGAGCTATGTTGATACCCTTAGACAATCCAGTCAAGTACATCGGCTGAGTCTCATCACCATCCCGGTAATACGAGTATGACACTTTGTCGGAGGCTGGCTGGGAGCTTCTGTCAATAGCGTCCCCGAATAGAAATGCCGGTTTTGAGTGGGTAACACTGTCCACACTCTGCAGTGGTTGACCACTTATCAGACTCAGCAGGGTTTCGCTCTCTTGATTTTTCAGAATGGCTATTCTCGTGGAAGGTTCATCAAACTGTAGAAAGTGGACATGGGATAGGTCACTCTTATAATTGCTCCCTGCACATCCTTCAAACTGTGCTTCTTGGGCCAGAATATCCACTACAAAGGAAAAATAATAGGTTAAAAAATCCTTAACTCTAAAAAAATACAAAAGGATGACAAATTCAAAAATCAACTTACGCTCAATCCATCCTAAGCGTATGTCAGATTCAAAAATCAATTTACGCTCAGTCCATCCTAAGCGTATGTCAGATTCAAAAATCAACCTACACTCAGTCTATCATAAGCGTATGACAGATTCTAAGTTCAACCTACGCTCAGCTACGTGTATGTCTAACCAAAGCAAGCAGTCGTATGGAATTTTCCAAAGAGCAGCGTATGGTTAGCAAGACGTTCATCAAAAATACGCTAACAAGAGAGTCAGCGTATCTCAACGAGATGACTTGACATAGCGTATTCCTTCAGATCAGCGTATTTTGACATTTCTATTAAAGATACGCGTATCTTACAGAAATACGCTCAAAACATATTTTTCGTATAGACGAAAAACATGGAATACGACTAAACCCTAAAGAGGGAAGTGTATTTTCTGACGTATTGACCCTAAAAAGGGGATACGTTTTCTGATTTTGTCCTAACCAGAGCCCTAAAAAGGGATGGTTACTGTTCATCGTCCCCATCCTCACCGTATAGGGGTTTCAACGGAAGTTCGCTCCGTGGAAGATGCTGCTCGGCGGTTCTCCTAGTGGTTGCGGCGGCGGCGGCAGGTCGAGACGGCTCTGCAGGAGCCTTGCCTTTCCCCTTCGCGGCAGCGTCGAGCTTGGATGCCATTGATGAAGATTAGGTTGGAGAAGAAGAAGGCTTGAGCTCTAGATTCTCTCTCTCGAAGACGAAGGCAAAAGTAAAGAAAGGAATTAAGTTCTTAAAGGCCTATTTATAGAAGAAAGAGAAGCCCAAACGACAGTCGTTTTCAAATGCAGAATCCCTAGAGATATGCACTGATATCGAGGAAAGAACAAACTCGTGCCAGCGTGTCAAGACTTATTCCCACTTTGAGTTCAAAGTAATTTCGAACTTTCGAAAATCATAAAGTTCGAAAACTTTGAAGGGGGTCTTGTAGGGTGTGAAAAATTCTGACACGCTGACATAAGACCAAGTCAGCCAAAGGCCATACGCTCAGCCAAAGGCCATACGCTCAGTGCAAAAGTCATACGCTCAGTGAATATTTTATTATTTCTCGACTGACAGCACAGCATACGCTCAGTGGGGAATGAATCTGACACTTCGTCTTTTGTGCAAAAAAACAGCTGTCTTAGGAGAATTAACCGTCGTATAGATTTTCGAGAGTTGATTTTGTCTTTTACGAGGACAGCTCACTAGCCATTACGAATGCATAGCCTTCATTACTATCATTTCTGACAGTCTATCAACCGTCATATCTGCAACACGACGCTCGAGAGATATTTGTCAGTTATTAGGAGATATGGCGTATTCGAGAAGATTGAGGACAGCCACGTGTCTACTTCTCCAGTTATACGACTCTTCATCAAGACAGCGTATGTACTTCATACGACTCCTCATCAAGGCAGCGTATGGACTTTATACGACTCCTCATTAAGGCAGCGTATGTACTCCATACGACTCATCATCAAGTGAGCGTATATACTCTATATGACTCCTTGCTATCCAAGTCAGCGTACGCAAGACATACGTATCCAAAAGACAGCGTATAGACTCCATACGACTCCTCTTCAAACAAGACAGCGTATGCTAGTCATACTTCTCCAAAAGACAGCGTATCAAAGCAAATGCATTCAGAATGACTTCAAATGTACAGTCAACACACGTTCTCATGTGTCCCGTATTCGGTTACCCACTCATTCAGAAGTTATGCAACATGGCATTCATGCCATCAATCTCTCCTGGATATACTCCACTACTCTCAACCGCACTCCAACGTGTCTCCACCAAAATTTGCCACGCGTCCCTGCAGTTATGCACACGTCAAGTAACTGACTGAGCGTATGCCCAGAGCAGTTATCCAGAACTCTATAAAAGAGAGTTTCTCCACCTTCAACAGACACCAGATTCAATTCAGAGAGAACAGAGAGATTGCCCAGTTGCTGTCCAAGTTCTTCGAGGTCCGAGCTTTCTTCATCGCATCGTCCAAGGGATAAAGTGATCGTCTTCTAGATCAGATTCCTATAGTTGTAATTTTCTCAAAAATACAATAAATAAATAGAATTTATTTATGGAAAACAGTACTATTCTTTAAAGTTTATGAAATAAAAGACTTTTGTTTTTGCAAATAGGAACCTACCGCTGATGTCATTGCAGGTTTCATTTATGTGCATTCATATCCTGCTTTAGCAGTATTTGATTCGGGTGCATCACATAGTTTTATATTAACAAAATTTATCTCTGCACACCACCTAGTTACGGGATTTAGCAAGAAGATATGTAGAGTTATGACTGGTGGCGGACCCATACCCATCACTGAGATCTGTAACTGTCCTATACAATATCTGGACACAACTTCTTAACACCCTTACTGGTGATACCCTTACGTAACTATGATGTAGTCCTAGGAATGGATTGGTTAAGTAAGCAGCATGTGCTTATAGATTGTCACAGAGGTTGTGTAGTCTTTAGCCCACCTGGAGAGCCAGAGTTTGAAACCTCTCGAGCTTCGCAAGAAATGGAGGGTATTACTTACTCCTCTATCACCAAAGAATCTGGACCTCCTCACCCTATCATAGCAGAATTCATGGATGTTTTCCCTGATAGTCTTCCAGGATTATCCCCAGATCGAGATGCAGAATTCACCATCGACCTAGTTCCCGGCTCTGTCCCTATTTCTTGGGGATGCTACAGAGTCAACCCTAAGGAGGCCAAGGAAATGAAGGACCAGATCAATGAGCTGAAGGCCCTTAGATTTATCAGAGATGGAGCTTCACCCTGGGGAGCACCTGTCTTGTTCGTACCCAAGAAGGACGGGACTGTGCGGATGTGCATCGACTACCGGGCGCTGAACAACATCACCATCAAGAACAAGTACCCTTTGCCCCGGATCGATGATCTGTTTGATCAACTCAGTGGAGCTAAGGTGTTTTCGAAGATAGACCTTCGATCTGGCTACCATCAAATCAAGGTCGGGAAGGAGGATATCCCAAAGACGGCATTCAACACCAAATATGGTCAGTATGAATTTTTGGTCATGTCGTTTGGATTGAAGAATGCCCCTGCGGTATTCTTGAACCTTATGAACAAGGTCTTCCATGAATATCTGGATCAGTTTGTTGTTGTCTTCATCGACGATATTCTGATCTACTCGAAGACTGAAGAAGAGCATGAAGAGCACTGAAAAAAGTTCTGGGAACCTTAAGGAAGGAGTAGCTCTATGGTAAGCTATCTAAATATGAATTCTTCTTAGACAAGGTGGATTTTCTGGGCCATATTGTCACAGGAGAAGGAATTTCGGTGGACCCAAAGAAGATAGCTGCTATTGAGAAGTGGAGTACACCAAGTTCAGTTGTTGAAATCAGAAGTTTCTTGGGCTTAGCTGGCTACTACTAGAAATTTGTGAAGGATTTCGCCAGAATTGCTGAGCCGATGACGAAGCTTACAAGGAAGAATAAAGAATTTGTGTGGACTGAAGCTTTCCAGGCAGCATTTAAGGAAATGAAGAAGAGACTTACAACGGCACCGATACTTGCTCTACCCGTAGGTACCGACGGTTTCTCAATTTACAGTGATGCTTCTGGTAAAGGATTGGGTTGTGTTCTTCAACAACACGGGAAAGTAATTGCTTATGCATCTAAGCAATTACGGACTCATGAGAAGAACTATCCCACGTATGATTTGGAGCTTGCAGCAGTCATTTTTGTACTAAAACTGTGGAAGCATTACCTCTATGGAGAGAGAGTGAAAATATTTACAGACCACAAAAGTCTTAAATATGTTTTCACTCAGAAGGAGCTGAACATGCGACAGAGGCAATGGCTGGAGCTGATGAAAGATTTCGACATCGACTTGCAGTACCATCTAGGTAAGGCTAATGTGGTTGCAGATGCACTTAGTCGGTACCCGATGGCGATGTTTTTGACCAAGGAGCGGCATTTACTGGAGGACATAGAGAAGCTTGGACTGGAGATTGTACTGCCTGAAGAGGAAATAAAGAAGCTGGAAAGAAAAGCAATCGTACCAGGAGCTGAATCATCAATGATGCAGTTGCAAGTACGTTCAAGTCTGATGGACAAAGTCAAGGAGACACAATTTCAAGACGAGACGCTTTGTAAACTCAGAGATCAAGTACTGGCAGGAACACTTGAAGGATTCTCAATCGCCAGCGACGGAGCACTGAAGCATGGTACGAGGCTTTGCATACCAACTGGCGAACTGAGGAATGAGCTAATACAAGAAGCGCACCTGTCGCAGTATTCTATACATCCAGGAGCTAATAAAATGTATCGGGATATGCGTACTGTTGTATGGTGGTACGGAATGAAGAAGAACGTATCCAGATTTGTGGCTAGATGCTTGATTAATTTGTTAACAAGTGAAAGCTAGCAGGTAGAGACCCGCAGGATTATTGCAGCCACTAGACATCCCGGAGTGGAAATAGGAATACATAACGATGGACTTTGTGTCAGGACTGCCTCGATCCCAAGGAGGAAAGGATGCCATTTGGGTTATTGTGGACCGACTGACAAAGTCAGCTCACTTTATCCCCTTCAAGGTTGGTCTATCCACCGAAAAGTTGGCAGCATTGTACATACAGCATATCTACCGGATTCATGGAGTTCCGATAAGTATCATATCTGACAGAGATACTAGATTTACCTCTCACTTTTAGAAGAGTTTGCATGACAGTTGGGGAACACAACTGAAGTTCAGCACCGCCTATCATCCCCAGACTGACGGACAATCGGAGAGAACCATCCAGATGCTAGAGGACATGCTGAGATCTTACGTCTTGGAATTTGGAGGGTCTTGGGAAGACCACTTGCATTTGGTAGAGTTTTCCTACAACAACAGCTACCAAGCTTGCATCGATATGACACCGTTCGAAGCACTCTATGGACGTCGTTGCCACACTCCACTTGCTTGGGACGACGTAGGAGAAATAGTATTGCTTGGACCTGAGATGGTGACAGATACAGCAGAGAAGGTAAAGGTGATCAGAGACAAGCTCAGGATTATTCAGGATAGACAGAAACGTTGGGCTGATAGCAGTCGTCGACCATTAGAGTTCGAAGAAGGAGACAGTGTGTTCGTGAAGATCTTCCCTACCAGAGGAACTATCAGATTTGGCAGAGCAGAAAAGTTGAGCCCCAGGTTCATCGGCCCATTCGAAGTTTTGAGCCGAATTGGAGAAGTAGCGTAACGATTAGCTTTACCAGCTAATCTTGAAGGCGTGTACAACGTCTTCCATGTATCACAGCTCAGACGCTATATCCCGGATTCGAGTCATATCTTGGATCATTCAGAGCAGAAGATTGGACCCAGCCTCACAGTGCCAGAGAAGCCAGTGGCGATTTTAGACAGAGGTGAGAAGAAGACCAGGAACTCTGTGACGCCCATAGTCAGAGTTATGGGGCGACACAATTCCCCAGGTGAGTCTACCTGGAAGAGAGAAGACGAGATGCGGGAGCAGTATCCGTATCTATTTGAGACCTGAGGTAATTCCTAACCTTATCCTTTAATTTCGAGGACGAAATTTTCTAAGGAGGGAAGGTTGTGAAACCCATAAATTTTAGTTTTTATTAAATAATTTAATTAGCTAATTATTATTATAAATTATTAATTGTTAATTTAGGAAAATTGTATTTTCAAAATTAATACTTCTGGAATTTCAGTGTTGGACCAGACCGTCCCGAACTTGTCCCGGACCCGTCTCGATCCATTTTGAAATTGGATCCAAACTCGAATTTATCCTTGGGTCCATATAATTATAAGTTTAATTCTATTCTTATTATTTAAAAGAAAAAAAATATTTTCCTTTTAAAACTTTTTCAATTTTCTAATCCTGAGAGAAGGAAAACCCTTCATTCTCTCTCCCAAAACGTTAGCTCGGCCGACTCTTTCGGCTTCCACAACCGTCGAAACCCCGACTCTTCCCTTTTTCTTTCCAAAACCCCCATCATCCCCTATATAAACCCCATCCACCATCCTCCATCATCATTCATCCTCCCCAAACCCTTATTTCCCAAACCCCAGCCCTAGCCGATTCCGACCGAGCTCCCCTCGGCGCGCCCCGACGTCACTTCCATCGTCGCCGGAGTCCCGAGCGCCCTCCAGCGCCCGACCCAGGCCGACCCTGAGCGGATCCCATCGTCGTCGCCTCCTCTGTCCGGCGACCCCGCGGCCGAACGACGACCCCCGTGCGCCACTTCCCGGTCGCGCCCAGTCCGCTGTCCCCGCGCGCCCAATGCACCGCTGGTCGTTCGTTCCAGAGCCCCGATCCGCTGTCCGTGGTTCCGTGGCCCGATTCTACTGTCCAGCTCTTTTCGTTTCCGTTCCCGAGATTATCCCGCGGCTCCCCGACCAACGAATATTGGGTAAATTCTGATAATATCAGTAGTTCGTCCCTCCCGTAGAGTCGATGATGACACGGTCCCCGATTTCGCTATATAAATCGGCTCGATTTATTGTAGTTACGTTTTAGGACATTTCCGAACTCCATTTTGGATGGTTCTGTAGCTTTGGCTTTGTTATTGTGGTTTCTGTGGCTTCTCGGAAATTCCGAGTTATGTTTCGAAAATATTATGTAGATTGGTTTTGTGATATTTTCGGGTTTCTGAGTAACTTCGGTTTTCCGAATACTGGAAACGTGTTGTGGATGTATATTTCGGGTTCGATATTATTTTCGGGTTTTAATATTATTGGTGGAAATGAATTCATGAGTTATTTTCCTGGTTAGGATATTATTGGTGTATTGTTGGCACAAATTCCCAGTATTGGGTTGTCCCAAATACAAAGGGAATGCTGCCCAAATTTTCAGAAAAATATTTTAAAAGGGTTTTCTATAAAATTTCTAAATTCTAAACTAGTTTTTGTTGATTTGAATTTCGATTACTTTTTCGAGCGACGACTTTATTGGTCAATGGGCTCTTAGCGAAATGCAAACGAAACCGGCATTGTTCCGGACATTGAGGCATTAGCTATTTGCAAACATGACCTTTGGACCAAGTATGATACTCTATTTTCATACTATATTTAATAATAATTTATTATTTAGAACTAGTTACTGGCCAAATCATATTTTGGTGCAGGGCTTCGGCCTGCTGAATGGATCGCTTCCCGGCGTTCAGGGTTCACCAGTATAGATTTATTTTATTCCATTAATTTATGTAAATAATTGTAAGGGCATAAGCCCACCTCTTTTGTTTTCTGTAGCTCTGTAATAGTGAAGAGTAGCTTTTGAATTCTGGTTTTGTTGGTTTGTCGATAAACGCATAAAATATCAAAAAGACATTATTTTGGATATAGAAAATTAATATCATTTTCTCACATTAATAACTAGAAAAATTACAAGTTTGTTATTTAAACAAATTCATGTTATTCTCATTTAAAGAAAAAATATTAATTTTATACATAATATTACAAAATACTACGTTTTGCCAAATAATCAGAAAATGCGATTTTTTAATAAATGTTAAATTGATTTTTCTTCGTAAATTAATAACTAGTAAATCACATCGATAAACGTGTTCTGGTATAATTTGTAAATAACATAAAACTGGATTATGACCAATTCTAGAGATTGTAACTAGCACACCTAGATATGGTTTCCTCTCTGATGCTAAGTCAGGATTCTCAATGTAGGATTTCGAGGACGAGTCTGATCTTCTATCCAGGAACCGACTTTTCAACCCAGTAATAAACAAAGGCAAGTACGGTTGTGTTTATTTTTCAATTTAGTTAATAATTGTAATATTGCAAGATTAAACCACATTGCTACACGGAACTCTCTCCTAGAGTATTGATTGTTATTGATTGTGGGATTAGGGGAGTAGTGTAGTGTATTATGACCAATACCCCTCATATTGCATATTGATTGTGCGAGCTTACCCCTCTTACACACGGGGATAAGCCGTATCGTATTACTAGGATACTATTGTACAATCCAAGCCGGTCATAAGCATTACATACTCAAAATCACATTGTTTTCAATTGTGGAAAAAATTGCTGGAAAATATTGTTCAAGTATTTCAACTGTTTAAACTGAAAATTTCTAATTATTACTTAAATTGTTAAATTTTTATAATTGTACTTTGCTCCTTTCCTGACTGGATCCCCTACCCCCAATAGGTTCCTTTGATGAAGCTGAGCTATTGATAAATAGCTACTACGACCCGGTGCTTTATCCAGCTGTTCTGCCGTAGTCCCATTTGGAGGACGATGTATTGTGGCTGATGTTTATCCAGCTATTCTGCCGGAGTCCCATTTGGAGGACGATGTATTGTGGCTGATGAGCCTACTCTCTAGAGGATGATTTATCTTTTAGTTTTGTTGTTGAATAAAAAGATAGTTTAATTCAGTTTTATTTCAGTTGTATTTTGTTGGACAAAGTTTATTTTAAATATTCAAAATTCAGATGTTGTGACAAAATAGATTGTGTTGTTGTGATTACCTGTATTTGGATACAGCTTACTGCCGCCGTCTCACAACGGTACAGGCTGGGCATGATCCGATTCGACCCAACAATTTGGGACCCGGTCGTGACACCTAACATGTTCGAATGTTAACAACATTGATTTAAACATTAATTAACAATTTAAAACCCATTAAATCTCAAAAAATTAGGATAAACAATATAGTATCAGAACATTCACAAAAAACCCCAAATTCGTTTTGAAAACCTATGAATTCAACCAATTATCATGTGCAGGCATGAGTACACATAGTACATGTCATGGGGGTTAACTTCGTGTCCAAAAATTGGACACAAACGTGTCCATACAAAACAAACACACACATGCACGACTGTTCTGCACAGTCTCGTGCGGGCGTGTCACAGAGTCATGCGCATGACACACGACACGTGACACGTCGTGCTCGTGTCTAGGGGTAAAGGGGGACTAGGGGTACGTGTTAGACACATTGGTTTGTGTCCACGTCGTGTCTACGAAGGACACAAAGTGAGTATCAGTCGAGATTTTTCGACTGTACACACGCTGTACAAAACCCGTACGTGTGTCCATGCTTCCTCGACACGACACGAATTCATGTCAAACTTGAGGGATGTCGTGACAGAGGGTACCCATACTCTCGTGTCAAGTGGCACGAGTCTATGTGTCCAAATACGTGAGAAATCAGTGCGTGTCATCAGAGCACTATGCCGCAGTGTCGTGCACAGGTTCGTGTCCAAATTTGGATACGAAATTGTGCTCAGTTCCTAGGGGATTCAAAGTACACATATAGGGCTACATAATCATGAAATTAGTTTTTAAATTAATGAACAAAACATTGGTTTAGACATTTCATCAAACACCTATTCCTACACACTGATACATGTCCGGTACGGACACTAAATGGACACGGCTTCCTACCAAACTCACCCTACAGCTAGGGTATACCTATATGCATGATGAAGAAAAATCAGGAATTCATTACGGTTTGACAGGTTTTACCTATTGAGGGTGAAACCTTAATGAATAGGCTTTGAAATGAGAGCTCTTCTTCCACTTGAAATGATCCCAAGCCCCCGAATCCTTGCTAGCTGCCCACTATTGGTATCCTCTACTGTAGGGGAGTCCAACGCAATTGATTTGGTCCAATTTGGAGGAGAAATGAAGAATTGGGCAAGGTTTGGGGAAGAACTAATTAGGGTTTTCTTGTAGGTATTTAAAAAGAGGCAAAAAATTATGAAGAGGTGATTAAATAGGGAGGAAATGGGCTTGATGGCTGTTGGAATAGTTAGGGTTAGGGTTTTAGATGAGTGGCTAAGGTTTCTCCACCAATTTCTAGCTCAATCAAGGGCTCTCATCAAAGTAGGTTTCTAACATAATATCTAACCAAAATATCTCCTAACATAATATCTAGATATTAATCTAACTTAGTTATTAAGTCTCTAACCTTCTAACTAAGCTTCCATGAACATCATTAACATCTAGGTTAGGTCAAAACTAGGTTAGTCTCTAATAAAAAGATTAGCATCACAATAATCAATCAAAATTTATTTTCATTAAAAAGTCCAAAATGACCAAAATATCCCTAGGCTAAAAAGTTACAATTAGTCATCCTAATCACTTGGTTAGGTCCCCATGGTCATGGTTAGTCTCTAGGTCATGCAGTCTCTAGGGTTGCACTAGCAAAATATCAAAATCACAAGTCATGGTTTTAAACAGTTTTAAATTGATTAAAAATCACCATAAATCGTATCATGATTTAAATATCATTATTAAAAGATTAAAATTACAAAATTTTAAAATTACCCTCATTTTAGAAACTGGATGCTACAAGTGTACTAGAGCATACTTACACGCTTTATGTGGTGCTATTCTCTTTTTCGACGCAAATAAAAATACGGTTAATGTGCGACTTCTACCATTTTTAGCTGATTTGACCAAACCGACTAGTCATGCATGGGGAGCTGCTGCTTTAGCATATCTCTACGCAATGCTGACTGAATTTGTTACTATGAAAACCCGCAAGAGTATTTATGGACGTATGTCACTAGTTCAGGTAAGAAGACTCGCAGGAGTATTTGTATTTCATTGTATTTACTTTGTACTGATTTTTTTACTATATTTATTGTAGGTCTGGTCGTACGAGCACTTCTATAATGGTAGACCGGTTACCAGTGTAACTAGTGATCTTGGAGTCTTTCCTGTTCTATGCGTTGGTTGACGGATGTTGTAGATCAACAATATTATCAATACAAGGCTGTTTCACTTTATCGGGAACAATTTGATACATTGCAGTATAGTGAGGTAATAATTTAATTATTTGACGAATGACTTTAAATTATCTCCAGTAATCCAATCTCTGGATGATTGTAAGTGAATTTTTCGTCCAATTATGACTTACTCAATTTCGTCCAATTTTGTTAATATTCTTCTACGTTACGCAGACATGGGTGATTACACTTATAGGAAATGGTGGGGATCTCCTCGAATGGTAAACATAGTCTATAATTATGAGGAACCCGGGTTCAAATACAGAGCCATTGACGATTCTAGTTTGCGTGCTTTTGTTGATGGGATATCTAATTTGGTATGATTAAACCCTAAGTTAGATATTAAAAACCACAAATACAATCATTTCTTATCAACTCCTATCATATTTCAGATTGTTCAATACCAACAATCTTTCCAACAACCAGAGACCTTGGGATGCTTGCGGCATAGTCGAGCACTTATGCAGGAACTAGTAGAACGTGTTGATTGCCTAGGCCTTGGACGAGACCCCGAGATGCCTCCAGTACAGTCGCATCTTTCGCCAGATTATCCAAGCGGTGTTGTACGACGGAGACACTCACACCGTAGCAGTAAAATGAACTCTTGAACTATTGTCTTTGGGTAGTAGCAGTAAAATAAACTTTTGAATTCTTGTCTTTGTATCACTCTCTTGGCTGGCTGGTATATCTTCTTCGGTTGTGTCCCATTACACCACAGTTGCTGCAACGAAGTTCTCGTGTCGATTCTTCCCGAGATTTTATACGATTCTTCTTTGGTCTGTCGGCTTTACGTCATACCGATGGTACTCCAATTTCTCCTCTTACCAAGGTGCTTGAATCTGGTAGGGTACTGGAATTGGTTCCATTTTTGCTTCATATACATTTTGTAAGTTCGCAGTTGAAAATAGTGAATGATAAAAATTTTCAATATTAAAATTACAATATTTACACACAAAACATACATGTATACATGGAATATAAGTATGATACCATCTATCACATGTACAAAAACTATCGTCTAACCATACAACGTATGTTCTACTTGTTGCACGATCCATCACTTCATACATATAGCCATCAAATGCTAATATCTCTAACTGAGTTCTTTCTTTGATAATATTAGCCACAGTTTTCAACATTCTTGGACAAAAACTTGTTTCTATCTTTTCAGCAGCGTTTCTACTCTTTTCATGAAGTATGATAATCTTGGCTCTAATACCATCGAGAAGTGTCGTTATTGGTTTATCACGTAACTTCTTAATCCAATTGTTAAAACATTCAGCAAGATTAGAAGTGTTAATATTGAATCTGGGACAAGGAGCATACACTGTAATCCAATGTTCAAAACGACGATTTTCATCGTTCACACCAATAAGCCAATTATACAATATTGTTTGCCATGAATTATAAAAGAACAGAACAATTATATCGGAGGACTGGACTTTTACTTCACAATACAAACTCGCTTGTACAAAGAAAGCCTAGGGACGAAAACTTAGGTACAACAATCTAAGTACAATTGTTTATTTTAGATTCTGGGGGGTGACGGTAGTGGCTCGGGAAAGCGACGGTAGCTCTGCCTTACTCCTTGGACGATCGGATGCAGCCTTGGCTCCGAGAAAAAAATGCTCTCAGGATGCCCTCTGTGTGTGCCTTTGTCTCTCTGCACTCTCTCTTCAAGTCCCTCCAGGTGCTCTAGTGCTCTAGCAAAAAAGTCCTCTTTCGCAAGGAAATGGCACCTTGCTATTTATAGGAGTGGGATGCGATCATTAGGGTTTGCAATGATTGTCTCATTGAGAAGTCGGCGGTTAGAGATTAATTAATCTGGGCCATTAATTCTGATTGTAGCGAATCTAGGCAATTAATATGGATTGCATCAAATCTCCGTGGGCAATTAATAATGATTGCCATAAATCTTCATGATTTGTTATGCCAAGCTCGGATCTCTCGCCACGTGTTCAATTTGCATGATTGCAAATAATCTGATTTGATCCCAGTAATTATGAGGATGGCACTAAACCTGGTTGTTAGGATTTGTTGATGAATCTTGATCGATTTGATGCCACGTGTCCCATTATTATTATGCTGCTAGCTGTAGGGACGCGGGAAAAACTAAGCTTCTGCCACGTGTCTTAACCGCGAGCAGCATGAGGATTGTTCTCTACCGAGCCGCATAAGACTGGCTACGTATGGAAATGATCTGAGCCGCATGAGCGTAGGCGACCGCATGATGGGTGGCTTCTCAGTAAGTCGTATAAAGATAGTCTTCGTGAGCCGTATAGGGTAGACTCTGCCTGAGCCGCATGAGGTGGCCTCTCTCTGAGCCGTATGAGGTGGCCTCTGCCTGAGCCGTATGGGGTGGCCTCTGCCTGAGCCGCATGCGACTGTCCACGTGTCAAGGCCGCATGAAGGATTTTGGGGTTTGATGGATCGTGTCAGAGATTTCCTTCGTTTTTCTAGGAGTCTACCATTATGATAAAGTCATTATTGCAGCTTTATGTCAGAGCCGTCAGTTCTTCTTTACATCAGAGCATTAAATAGGGCGTTTACTTAATGGCCAATTGTAGAAGCGAACCGCAGAAGGCCATGTGGTGTTGCTTGAGCCGCATGTCCAAGCTGGTGACTTTTAAACCGTATGACTCTCTTGAGCCGCATGAAGCTCGTCTGTTTTTGAACCGCATAGGTTTTCCTGTTTTGAGCCGCATGAGCAATCATGTTCCTTTTCCATGCTTCTACAAGACCCCCTTCAAAGTTTTCAATTTGCAAAATTGAAATACTTTGAATAAGAAGCATGGCTATGTGAACTCCACTGGCCGTATAGGATGCTTTGGCCGCATGAACCTCTTTGCCGCATAGCCTGTCTAGCCGCATAAATTTTCTAGCCGTATGGGCTCCCTGCTACGTGTGCGTGTCATTAATTGCCTTTAATTCGTTTTAGAGCCGTCTTTTGGGGGAATTCCAAGGGTCGGTTCATTAAATCTTTGGATTTTATGCCCTGGGTGAATCTCCTTTATGAGAGAGGGGGCAAAATCTGAGGAGTCGATTTTGTTTTGCCTGCAGCACACGACCCAAAGCGGTTATTGGTCTACATGTCACCTCCCCTCTTTTGTCCTCCATAAATAAGAGAAATTAAGAGAAGAAACTTCTTTACTCTCTCCTTCAATTCAAACCTTTTTCTGTCCCGATTGTCTTCCTCTTCTTCGATCACCGATGGCTCCCAAGAAGACTGTTGCGGTGAAGGGTAAGAAGGCGGCGTCTTCGTCGGCTGCGGCGGCGAAGGGCAAGAAAGCTGCTTCTACTTCGACTGCGACGGCGAATGATAATGTGGCCGCTCCTCCGCCAGCCGACGTGCCCGTAGTTCACCCTGACGTCCACTCCCCTATTGCTGGTAAGGACGCTGTGTGAGCTTAAAATCCTAACTGTTGTGGCTACGTCGCATGCTTTATGCGCGAGCCTTCATCTTTATGTGTGCCGCATGTACGTCTCATGTTCGAGCCGCGAGCCGCATGAGAATCGTTACTGTGGCCGCATAAGCACTTCGCCAACGGGGCCGCATAAGCTGTGCTGAGCCGCATAGGCTTGCACAAATTTGTTTATCGCGTGAGCCGCATGAACTTATTCGAACTCTGAGAGCCATATGAGAGCACTGCCGCATGAACCTTCGCTGGTCGGAGCCGCATAAGTATTTTTCTGAGTTGGGCCGCATGAGGCTCTATTAAGTTGGAGTCGCATAAGCTTGAAAACACCCATCAGTTCTCTTTTGTCTATCTTTTTTATCTTATTTCTTTTGTCTTCTCTTTTCAGTGAACTTTCCGGTTGATGCTGCGGGGGAACCTCTAGTAGGTCAGGCCCAAGTCACCATGGGCTACAGGTACGACCAGATAGTCTGGTATGTGGCGGACCAGCTTCCTAGTGACGAGCCTTTGACGAGGTTGAATGCCCTCAAAAACCAACCGTTCTACTTCCTATGTGCCATTATGAATTTGGGGAAATTGGAAGGGGAATACCTGAAACCTGCATTTTTCTTCGGAGACGCTTTGACTGTGAAGAACAGTCAAGTTCTAGATGTATCGGAGAACTGGAGCTTTATTTCTAACGGGATGGCGATCCGTATCCCTCAAATAGAGCGTCACTTCCCGCTATCTTGGTTTAATATGCTCCCGCTGGACAGGAAGATGGAAGAGTCTTTGACCCCTACCCGAAATGGGATGTTTGTGGGCGATATCCATTACAACAACAGCATGATGTCAGTGTGTGTGGGCAAGGTGCATGCCAGCCGTTATGTAATGGGATTAGCCCCGGGTACTTTCTTGAATGTGCCGGGTCCCAATTTCACGTTTTCTTCAGCCGATACTTTCCTGAACCAACTTGCTCGGAAAGGCTCCTATCCGATTGGCCGGTTGGCGCTTCCAAGCTAGATACACCCCATCCCCTCATGGATCAATCTGTCTATTTGGATCTCGCAAAAGTATGAGACTTTTCTGTGTGAGATTGGTCTTTATCACGCTATTCGGGGCACCAGCCATGGCTTACCCGTCAACAAAAAATTATTTCTGGCTCTGCTGGAGATATAAAACCGCCGTACGGGAACCTTCTATACCCCTGTAGGAGAAATAGGGCTGGCACTCCATGAGATGCACGTGGTTTCCAAGCTTCCTTGGGGGGATGAAGCTTTTGAGGTGTACACTCCTACGAATGAGGAGTTCGATGAGCTGGAAGAACGATATCCGGGCTTCGTGGGTGTTTATCAGGAGATATTGTGCCACTATAGCACGTGCCAGCAGATAGCCAAGAAGGATAGTGACTCGGAAGGGAATGATCCCCACACTAAGGACTGGGTAAGCTATCTCTTCTCGACGAGAGCCTCAGGCCGAGTTACTTCCCGAAGTCCTCAATCCCGGGAGGCGGTTCAAGCCTTGGTGTCGTCGACAAAGAGGGTGGCCACCACCAGCGACAGATTTGGGAATAAGGCCGACTCTTTTGGTTATTTTTATCAGGATACCCAAGAGCTGTCAGAGAAGGCGCACCTGTAGCTCCCCTTCCCGAAAATTAGAAATATTTTATTATTATTTATTTTATTCGAATGATTATTTTTAGATTTTATAAATAATAGAAATATACGTAGTGATATATTATATAGATAGATATATATAGTGATATATGTGTGTATAAATAAATAATATGTGTATATATATATATATATAGATATATATATTATAGATAAATGTATTGTGTGTATAAATGAATAAAAATATAAAATATATACGTATATATGTATATATATATATATATATATATATATATATATGTGTGTGTGTGTGTGTGTGTGTGTGTGTGTGTGTGTGTGTGTGTGTATAAGTATTAAAAGAAAAAGAAAAAAAAAGTAAAGCAAAAACAAGCCAGGCCATAACAGGCCCGGCCCACAGTACCCAAACCCATCCTAAACTAACCCAAACCAGCGTAGCAGTTTCCCACCCACGTGCAGCAGCTTAGGCCCAAAACTCTTCCCGAGCCCTGGTAACTGAGCCATAGGATCAGTTCATGTATATATTTCGAATATATATATATATATATATATATATATATATATATATATATATATATATATATATATATATATACATATAGAGCGGTGAGATTGAGAATCGAAGGAGTCAACCCTAGCGCCGCGCCACCCCATCCCCGCGTGCACCGCAGGACCATCGCGCGTCGCCGCAGACTGGCCGTAGGTCGGCCGTCGGCCGGCGGCTGGCCAGGAGCAGCCGCGCGCAAGGATCACGGGAGCTCACAACAGCAGCTCTCCGACCCGACTTCGACGAGATAGTTCTCAGTGTTCGTTCGACGTTTTTCCAACCCGATTTCTCTGGTATACTCACAACCTATACGCCTTCTAATGTCTTCAAATACTTTTCCTTACATTGCTTTAATCTGTCCGTAAAATCCTCGTAAATATCGATGAAATTCTGTTCAAAACAGAGCAGTTTCAAAAGCGAAACCACTATTTTGGAAGGCCAAAATTGGCCAATCTAGTTAGGGTTTTCAAAATCTAATTGAACAAATTTATTGACAACATATACAGGATGGAAACCCTATTTATAGCTTTATTTTTCATCAATTATATTGCTGCTAAATTATCTTCAAAGTTCGGGAAAAACCTATTTTCGAAACATAGAAATTCATCCACACGACGTGCGTCCCGCCAAACCGGGCGACGTGGTCGCACACCGTAAGCATCGAAAGCTACGTAACGGTTTCGTGGTCATGTGCTCTTTGACGGAATTCAAATTGGTCGCGTGTGCGCGGCAAATTTGATGCGTATCCGTCGAAATTCACCGTATCGTACACTTTACAAATTTTCCAATTACTTTATGCACGCTCGTCAGATCGAGACGAAACTTGGGCCAACAGGACCGTATCATTTTTTTGGTCCTGTATGCCAAGTTTGGTCCAATTCTGAGACCGTTAATAAAATCACCGTTTTGCGGGCCCCACGGTCCCACTCAACAGACGATTTTGTGCACGGCCCGCCGGAATCCAACTCTGGACATACGGTTGGGTTTGTATCGGAAAACTGGATCCGTAGACATATAGTTTGACGACTTTAGAGACCGTTGACTCTGGCACGCTTTTCGGTACAAAGCGAGTCCAACGACGGACATCGTTTTTGCCCGAAATTACCGTTTTGCCCCTATGTCCAGAATTGGACTTAAGGACAGGCAATCCTAGCTAATTTGACTATTCTAAGAATGTTGGTACTGTTTATTTCAGCATCCGGAGACTTATGCACGTGTTGATTGATTGTGGCTCATTGAGTGGTATAGTGTTATTGGTTTCTCCAGCTAAGGACCTCAAGCAAGTGCACTTTCTGATTGCTTTCGATTCATAGTAGTCTTTTCATTTCATGTCTATACATATATCTTGCTGCTTGTTGACACGCTCGTCACACGGAGTAGTCGGAAGGGGAAATATCTTAGTAAACATGTGGACTACCCAGAACTATCCTATTGTCTCTCGTGAATGCTAGCCGCTGCGCACGACACGTGCAGTGTGCCTTATTTACCCCCTAGCTATTCACATGTCGAAACGGATATTTCACACCACCTAGATAGATAGATGTCTTTTATTATTTTTTTCGTGTTTACTTCGCTATCGTGCTATGTCATCAGTTTTCTTGCTAGCTTTCATATTCCATATGCTATTTTCATGTCTTGTTAATTCTATTGTGTTTTGCATTGCCGTCGGTTTGTGTACTTGTTCCATTCCTGACTGAAAACCAACATTTTTCAGGTTTAGCCGCGATCATTATTAGCATTGGGAAGGCTTGGGTGTGCTAAAGACGACCTAGAAATAGAAAGCAATTGTATCAACTTCTTTAATTGTAAAACTTTATTTTTCCTTTAAATATAAATGTTGTAAATGTTGTAATAAATTTAGAATTGTGAATGAGCAGCAAATGTTATTTCTTGAGCATTATTTCTTGCGGGCTTGACAGCGTTCTACCGCCGACTCTACGGCGTAGGCTGGCTTGGACACGTCTCGTATCCGAAAAAGCGGGTACGGGTCGTGACAAGTTTTTGTGGTGGCCCATGCAGGTCTATTTTTGTGAAATATTACGAACTCGTGATGGTACGTCAGTCGTACTATTACGAGCCTGCGACCAGGAAATGCTCATTGACAAATAGGATTAAAATAATTTAGGAGAATAACTAGGACTAGGAGTCCCTTGTTCACACTGACCATTGGGTAGTTAAGATTATTAGATAGGTCATGCAATTTAGATAACTTGCTAGATCCCTATAGGTACACTGATACTTTTGATATGACATTATGATCCAATGTGGATCCACTATTCGCTGGTAAGTTAGACTTGCCTAGAATTAAGGCATTAATTTTAATGAACTGTTTAATATTCTTTTGCTGTATTAGATATAGATCTTATATCATAAGTTAAAATTGCCTATTTTAAATACTATGTTACCGTAGGAAATTAGTTTAAATCTTCTAATTCTGTTATTTGCATACGAATCTCGAGGTAGATTGTCTTGAGATTTTCCATCAACCATTGAAATGCACATGAAATAGATACTAGGATGTTTGTATCTCTTTGTCTTTAATTAATTCCTCCATGGTTAAATCTTTTATTTTAAATGTTGTGATTGATAGGACAAATACCTACGCTCTATTTTAGTCAACTTGTTTGAATATCTAGAAGCTCATGGATTTTTACGGTTATAGTTAGAGAAATATTAGCTAACCCATAAAGTTTAGACATCAGCGCACTGTTGTCAATTATTTGAGAGTGGAGAATGTGGGTTCACTGCAGCCAGCAGCGCACTGGCGAGGCACAACCCATAGAAATGAAACCATTTTGAGGATCATAGGTTATAGAACATTGCTAAAACTATGTTGTAGTTGACCAAGACTTTAGGGATAGTAAGATTGTAGGAAGACTGTATAAGCAAGAACACCAGGTAAGGATTTGACTTTCTCAAAACTCGAACTATTGTGCCTCCTTTCCAAAAATCTTGCCTATTCATATTTTGACTGTCTTGACCAATGCTGCTATTACAGCCTAGTTTTGTAAGCTTACTCTTTTATCGAGCTTGATTCGAGACATATGTTTATTGGGGACGCTAACATATTGTCTAATCAGAATCATTGTATTACGGTCTGATCAACCATGATGCACTTGGTTTGCTCCTCATTTAATTACCCTACGTGGACTGAGATATAGAGATATCCAGGATCTCACCCGCGATTGCTTGACAATTCTTCTTGAATTATATATTCGCCTTTGAATCACGTAATTGTATTCAGCGACATCTCTTGAACTCTTTATCATTTTTTTGTCTTTCGCCGATCAGAAAGACGAAAGCTCGTAATTGATAGATAGATACAGAGTATTCCCATGGTTATGATAGTTGTATATGCAAGTGTAGCTACCATCGGCCAGCCCTGTGACGGAAACCTTGCCACTATATCCTATATTAAGGTGGGTAGATTGTAAGCCTCTAAAATTTTAGGATATACCAAGATTACCAATTGATTAGAACAATTCCCATTAGGATAATAATTAGTGCCCATAGACTCCCACTTTCCACCTAGATCATCTCGTGTCCCCGACCGTGTCATTAATATTTGGAGCACGAGATTAGCTGTTACCTCCCCACAAATTTTATATGCAAGATCTAGACGAGTCCACCTTCATCTAGGTATATTATGTCCTACTCAAACCCGTCCCCTCATACTCTATTTTTATGGTACGACTTTCAGGTTAAAAGGACTAGCTATAAACCTTACCATAGTACCGGTATACCTTCCGACTTCTACTAGAGCCACAACTTCGACTCATTTCCTTCGACCAAATATATGGTTGTGACCTACTCGAAGTCCACTATACACATACCACTAGCATGCCACCAATTGAGGCCATATGTGCTACTTAAACACAAAAATCACTGAAGGCGCATTCGGGCTTATGGACCTAGCTAACCAACCCGACTAGCAACTAGCTCAACCACTTGGAAGGAACTCTATTCTTGGTTACCCTAACCTAGTAGACATAGTTTTACCTTGAGATCTTGTTCCGTCCATATAAATTGAGATCCAAGGTTCATCCAACCAACGAGGGATGTCCAAGCAGGAAGCCCATTAAGACCCAGTAACACCCACCTATGCATACCACCATATTTTATCTATAGAACCGAAATAGTTGAGATAAGTCCCTATACCCAGTATGTAGCCTCCACCTCTTAGACTGTAAGGACATTCGTAACCTTTATTCCATCTACCTGGAAGTCAAGATACGATCTTGTGTTGCATTTATATCCCTTACTCGTGTGTTTAAATAACCACGGAAAAGATCACAATCTCGATTTTCAAATTCCGTTCCGTTATGAAATCTTGTTCAGATAAAATTTTGAGAACGGAATTTATGTGTTGCATGGATTGCAAGCCCTCTAGGAAACGAGGAGTTCTTCAATTTAGCAAGTAACTAGACTAGAGCAGCCAAATTTAGCAAATAAGTCAATAGGTTCATAAACTTCCTTCCTACCTGCATCATTAGATACTCTATCGCTCTTGAGACTCCATAATTGCTCTCGATTATTCCTTCTTATCTTCACGTCCTTCCTATTTTTAGGGTGACGTATGGTCATATTTCCTTAAGCTACTTGTGTAAAATTTGCTTGTTAAGATTTTGGATTACTTGATAGATAGGAGAGGATATAGGTGCCATATGCAGTAGATATTTATTTGTAGAAATTCTAGCAATTAGTTGAAAGATTGTAAAGTTTTAGCGACAGAAGATTTGATGGAGTAGTGTGACCAAAGGTGGGTAGAAGTCATCGATGATTTGTAGTTACAAAATGGCTAGGAGGAGGATATAAATTATTTCGAGGAATTAAAATTTAAGGAGGTTAAGGTTATGATAGACTTTCTCTTTGAATTTTAAGAAATAGTTATGAATTTGAATTTCGAGGACGAAATTAATTTTAAGGTGGGTAGATTTGTAGCTCCCCTTCCCAAAAATTAGAAATATTTTATTATTATTTATTTTATTCGAATGGTTATTTTTAGATTTTATAAATAATAGAAATATACGTAGTGATATATTATATAGATAGATATATATAGTGATATATGTGTGTATAAATAAATAATATGTGTGTATATATATATATATATATATATATATATATATATATATATATATATATATATATATATATATATATATATATATATATATTAGATAAATGTATTGTGTGTATAAATGTATATATATATATATATATATATATATATATATATATATATATATATATATATATATATATATATATATATATATAGATATATATATATTATAGATAAATGTATTGTGTGTACAAATGAATAAAAATATAAAATGTATACGTATATATGTATATATATATGAATATATATATATATATATATATGTATAAGTATTAAAAGAAAAAGAAAAAAAAAGTAAAGCAAAAACAAGCCAGGCCATAACAGGCCCGGCCCACAGTACCCAAACCCATCCTAAACTAACCCAAACCAGCGTAGCAGTTTTCCACCCACATGCAGCAGCTTAGGCCCAAAACTCTTCCCGAGCCCTGGTAACTGAGCCATAGGATCAGTTCATATATATATATGTCGAATATATATATATATATACATATAGAGCGGTGAGATTGAGAATCGAAGGAGTCAACCCTAGCGCCGTGCCACCCCATCCCCGCGTGCGCCGCAGGACCACCGTGCGCCACCGCAGACTGGCCGTGGGTCGGCCGTCGGCCGGCGGCTGGCCAGGAGCAGCCGTGCGCAAGAAACACGGAAGCTCACAACAGCAGCTCTCCGACCCGACTTCGACGAGATAGTTCTCAGCGTTCGTTCGACGTTTTTCCAACCCGATTTCTCTGATATACTCACAACCTATACGCCTTCTAGTGTCTTCAAATACTTTTCCTTAGATTGCTTTAATCTGTCCGTAAAATCCTCGTAAATATCGATGAAATTCGGTTCAAAACAGAGCAGTTTCAAAAGCGAAACCACTGTTTTGGAAGGCCAAAATTGGCCAATCCAGTTAGGGTTTTCAAAATCTAATTGAACAAATTTATTGACAACATATACGGGATGGAAACCCTATTTATAGATTTATTTTTCATCAATTATATTGCTGCTAAATTATCTTCAAAGTTAGGGAAAAACCTGTTTTCGAAACATAGAAATTCATCCACACGACGTACGTCCCGCCAAACCAGGCGACGTGGTCGCGCACCGTAAGCATCGAAAGCTGCGTAACGGTTTCGTGGTCATGTGGGCTTTGACGGAATTCAAATTGGTCGCGTGTGAGCGACGAATTTGATGCGTATTCGTCGACATTCACCGTATCGTACACTTTGCAAATTCTCTAATTACTTTGTGCACGCTCGTCAGATCGAGACAAAACTTGCGCCAACAGGACCGTATCGTTTTTCTGGTCCTGTATGCCAAGTTTGGTCCAATTCTGAGACCGTTGATAAAATTACTATTTTGTGGGCCCCACGGTCCCACTCAACGGACGATTTTGTGTATGACCCGCCGAAATCCAACTCTGGACATACGGTTGGGTTCTTATCGGAAAATCAGATCTGTAGACATGTAGTTTGACGACTTTAGAGATCGTTGACTCTGGCACGCTTTTCGGTGCAAAGCGAGTCCAACGGCGGACATCGTTTTTATTCAAAATTACCGTTTTGCCCCTGTGTCTAGAATTGGACTTAAGGACAGGCAATCCTAGCTAATTTGACTATTCTAAGAATGTTGGTACTATTTATTTCAGCATCCGGAGACTTCTGCATGTGTTGATTGATTGTGGCTCATTGAGTGGTATAGTATTATTGGTTTCTCCAGCTAAGGACCTCAGGCAAGTGCACTTTCTGATTGCTTTCGATTCATAGTAGTCTTTTCATTTCATTTCTATACATATATCTTGCTGCTTGTTGACATGCTCGTCACACGGAGTAGTCGGAAGGGGAAATATCTTAGTAAATATGTGGACTACCCAGAACTATCCTATTGTCTCTCGTGAATGCTAGCCGCTGCGCACGACACGTGCAGTGTGCCTTATTTACCCCCTAGCCGTTCACATGTCGAAATGGATATTTCACACCACCTAGATAGATAGATGTCTTTTATTAGTTTTTCCTTGTTTACTTCGCTATCGTGCTATGTCATCAGTTTTCTTACTAGCTTTCATATTCTATATGCTATTTTCATGTCTTGTTAATTCTATTATGTTTTGCATTGCCGTAGGTTTGTGTACTTGTTCCATTTCTGACTGGAAACCAACATTTTTCAGGTTTAGCCGCGATCATTGTTAGCATTGGGAAGGCTTGGGTGTGCTGAAGACGACTAGAAATAGAAAGCAATTGTATCAACTTCTTTAATTGTAAAACTTTGTTTTTCCTTTAAATATAAATGTTGTAAATGTTGTAATAAATTTAGAATTGTGAATGAGTAGCAAATGTTATTTCTTGAGCATTATTTCTTGCGGGCTTGACAGCGTTCTACCGTCGACTCTGCGGCGTAGGCTGGCTTGGACACGTCTCGTATCCGAAAAAGCGGGTACGGGTCGTGACAGCTCCTGGCAGGATTTTTGATGGTATGGCTGCGGAATTGCGTAGTCTCGGGAGTGGCTGGTTCTATTGAGAGGATCAGCCGTAATTTTATTCTTCCTGCTGTGAAGCTAGTTTTTGGAGTAAAACTAGCTCTTCTTTCGGCCATGGTGTGTAGCATACACCGTGGCCTCCGTACTTTTACGTCCAAGGTCATTGCTCGCGATGTGACAAAAGACTTTGAAAGGACTGAGCTGCCCTATCATTATCTGATGGGGTGGCTGCTGATGTATTGTCCGTCTTTGATGAGGCCAGGTTCTGAAAATGGCGTGATTGCTGACGACACTTTTATCTTCCGTTATCGCAATGAGTCTTAGAAATATGAGACCATACGTGCCTGCCGGATGGTGCTGGTAAGAGCAGATAGGTACGACTTTTTTGTATCCATCCCTCGTTTTACTGCTGAGGAAATAACGGACGTACATCTTGACGGTATTGGGCCTCCTCAGCTTCTAGACGGCCAGATGCTTCTGTGGTTGCGTAACATTCGCCCTGCCCACCTGGTATACCGTAACCGCAATACTGTCTTCCTGGAACCTTACCTGCCCAGCAGGTTTGCCCGTCAGTTTGGATACAGCCAACTTTTTCTGGACAGTCCCAGCTCTTGTCTGGGTTTTGAAGGTAGCCTCCTTGACGGTATCAGGGCCTGGCACTACTATGATACGTTCCATACCCGTGCCACTTTCTCGATTCCTGCTATTGAGGCATCGGTAGAGATCTTATATCTGGCGGCTCTATACCATGTCATGGCAAACAAGCTCCCCGTCGGTTTTAGCCCGGGTGCCAGTTTTATTGTTGGTACTGGCTTGGATGAGAAGCCCCAGGGGGCCAAGACGAGGAAGAAGAAGAAGATTAGAGTCGAAGTGCCAGACTCGGACTCCACTACTGCGAATGATGAGGACGACGAGCATGATACAGATAACTCTTCCCTTCCGGTGGAAGATGTTGGGGCGGATCAGCCTCCTATTATGTCAGATGAGATGGTGGTGGATCAGCCACCTGTTACATCTGGTCCTGTACGGAAGCGTAGCAGGCAAATCTTCCCTGTTGACGGTATTCCTTACTCCCGAAAATAGGCTGCGACCAGACATCGCAAGCTAGCTATAAGGGAGAGAAGTGAGGAGGTCGATCCCACTTCGAAGGTAAAACGAGTTTCTACTATCTTTATTTAGTTCTTCCTTTCTTCTAGCTTCGATCTTGATCACTTTCCTTCCCTCTCGTAGATGTCGGAAGAAGAGGAATCTCGAGTTGTTGAGGTCGTTACTCGAGATGACGGGGGCTCCGATGAACCTGTCCCCGAAACTGCTAAATTTCATCAAGATGACGCTGATCGAGTCGTACCTCCCTCCGGAGTGGCTGGGACAGAAGAGCCAGCCAAATTCGGTTTCGGGGGCATTGGTGAGGGGAATATGGTGGTTGTGAACGAACCTCAGCCTCCACGATCCTCCTTTGGTAAGATAAGCCGAATTTTGACTAATGAGGAGGTCCATTCGCTCTATCATCACATCCTTCAGGTTACATCGATTGATTGTTGCTCTGGACATACAGGTCCTGCCTCTCTAGTGCCGATGGCGGACATTGTTGAGAGAGGCTCTGCCGAATGGGCACTAGCGGAGAGGAGCGTACCCCTCCCCTTTCGGCTCGTCTTGAGGGGCCTCCCGCTGGCTCGAGTTCGGAAAGTCAAGTGGCGGGACAGCCGGGGCAGGGGATAATGGTCCTTGCATCCTCTTCTGCTCATGCGGCTCCGAGAGTCGACCTCTCTGCCCTGCCGAGTGTCCAGACTCTTCAGGTGGCGGAGGAGGAGTTAGCCGCTATTCGCACATCTTTCCGCTCGGAATTTGTCTCTCTGGTGGCAAGTTCTAGCGCGCCTCCTTCGACGTTGCCGGACACGCTTCCTTTGACGCCATCCTCTACTGAGGTTCTGGACGAAGCGTCACAGGACGTGGTTGACAGCTTCTATCGCCACTTGAGGAGGGGGGTAGCGGCTGCTGTGGAATGAGGTACCTCTTTTGCCTTAGCCCGGTAATACGCCCAGGGTCATATTGATATCCTTAAGACCCTTCCCAGTGGGGCGGGGGTAGCTGCGCTTCTAGAGGCGAAATTGCTGGAGGTTGATCAGCTGGTGGCCCAGCTTCAGGTGCTGCGGCAGGCTGATCTGTCTGCTGTTATAGATCAGGGGTACAGTTTTCTTACAGCTGCTGTAGAGAAGATAAGGGCTGCTCGGGATAAGACCAGGCCGGCCATACTGAAGGACCTCCGCGATCTGTCTGATCGATATGATCAGTTGAGCCGCGAGAGTGAAGATGTTATGGCTCGGAAAGCGACTCCTCCCGTGGGGTCATTGACACGCGGGAGCAGATCCTTGAGCTTCAGAGGAAGTTAGCTTTCCTGGAGTCTGAGCTTAAGGCTGCCCGCACCGACAGGGGGCTAATTATCCAGGAGGCTGACAGAGTCAATCGAGCTTCTGCTGGCCTGGAGCTCGCCCTGAAGAAACTGGAGGATGGCTGGCGGGCACATATGTACTTGGATGATGCGGAGCAGTTGTCCCAGGAGGCTGAGCGCCGAGCTAGACAGCGGCTTGAACGGGGCACCACCTTGGTGAAGAACCGTCTCCTGGAATTATGTACCGCCGAACCATAGACGGCTTTTTCCCCTTCTTTTGTTTCTGTTCTTTTCCTTTCTTTAAGTGGGACGTTGTCCCTAGAACATGTAGTACTTTCGCCTTCCAAATAAAAGAGTATGCTTTATTCTACCCTTTATTTGTACTGCTTGTTGTGCCTGTGGTGTTATGGTGGTGTTTGCCCCGCTTGGGGGATTGTTTGTGGACCTGTTACCCTTGGCATACCAGGGTTTTAGGTACGGATAACAAGTTTGATGGGGATACCTAGAACAATTCTACGGTAAGGTAGTCATGGACGTTCCTGGTATCGGGAGAAAGAATGCCATGGAGCAGCTGGGCTCCCGGGGCATGATGAGGAATAATGTGCATGTACTAGGAAACTTAGTACAGCATTTGTAGTCAGCAGAGGACATTTGTTGGTCTATTATCCTTGGCGTACCCTGGTTCAGGATACGAATAATAAGACGAGAGAGAAAACCAACATACTTACTCAGAGGTAATGAGGACATGGCAAGTATGGGGGTTTACTGCGGAGTCTTCCTACTCAGAGGTGATGAGGACATGGTAGGAGTGGACTTAACGGAGGATATTTGTGGTCAATAGAGGACATTCGTGGACCTATTATCCTTGGCGTACCCTGGTTTTTGTTTTTTTGGTACAGATAATAAGTCGAGGGAGAACCAACATATTTACTCAGAGGTAATGAGGACATGGCAAATATGAGGGTTTCTTCGACGGAGCCTTCCAACTCAGAGGTAATGAGGACATGGCAGGAGTGGGCTCCATGAAGGGGTACATAGGACGACTCAGAGGTAATGAGGATATGGAAGTTCTATGTAGAGGGGTAATTTGTTTTTTGGCGGAAGTAAAACGACTCAGAGGTAACATCGACGTGGTCGTTTTTGGGAATTTTGTGGATCTGTTATCTTTTTTGTGCACTGAGAGTGCGGGTAGTGGATCATGAGGGGGGAGCTCTTTCAGAGAAATAAGTTCAGAGGTATGATCATACATGACTTACTACCTAAAAGAGTGACCGGAATGTAAGTTCGGAGGCACCTGCGGGTATATAACTCGATAATCTGGGAGATTGTGAATGTGAGTTCAGCGGTACCGGTGGGTACATAACTCAATAATCTGGGATTCGAAGAATGTGAGTCCAGCGGTACCGGCGGGTACATAACTCAATAATCTGGGATTTTGGAATATGAGTTCAGCGGTACCAGCGGGTACATAACTCAATAATCTGGAATTGGGAGAATGTCGTTTAGACATAATATTTCTTCAGGAACTTGCCGTTTACGGGCAACATGAGCAAGTCTCCGTTTTGTTTTGCGAGGCGGTAACCACCGTTGGAGAATACGACCTCAATGATAAATGGACCTTCCCATTTTGGCTGGAATTTGCCTGCGGTTTTGTGAGTCATGACCATCGGCCTCCGAACTGCCAGAACGAGATCGCCCACTTGGAATGTTCTGATTTTAACCTTCTTGTTGAAGGCTTCGGAGATGCGTGCTTGGTATAGCTCAATTCGTTGCTGAGCCAAGAGACGCTTTTCATCTAAGGCCTCCAACTCTTGTAGCCGACGACGATAGTTATCGTCCGTCGTCAATTGGTAAGTGAGAGCGACGTGGAGCGAGGGTATTTGAGTCTCCAACGGAAGAACTGCTCACTCCCGTACACCAGGGAGAATGGTGTGTTTCCTGTGGCTGATCGGACTGTGGTACGGTACACCCATAAGCATTCACCAAGCTTCTCGTTCCAGTCGCGTTTGTTGGATGACACGAACTTCTTGAGAAGTTTGATGATTGTTTTGTCGAATGCTTCTGCCAACCCATTTCGCTGCCGGATTGTATGGTATTGAAGCAATATTCTGGATGCGATGCTTGTCGCAGAACCGATAAAAGGCATGGCTTGCAAACTGCGGACCATTATCATGGATGATCCTTCGGGGTAGTCCAAAGCGATAGATGACGTGATACTTGAGGAAGCTGATAACGTTTGAAGTCTTCACTTCTGCCAGCGAAACATCTTTCGCCCATTTGGAGAAGTATTCTGTGATGGCAAGTATGAAGCGATGTCCTCGGAAAGAGGGTGGAGTGATCGGACCGATGATATCCATTCCCCATGCTTCGAATGGCCAGGATGCCACTGTCGGATGTAAAAACTCGGATGGTTGGTGGATGAAGTCCGCGTGGACTTGGCAGGCTTTGCACTTTCTTGCATAGTCTATCGCATCTGCTACCATAGTGGGCCAGTAGTAGCCCATTCGGCGAAGATGATCTTGCAATTTTCGGCCAGGCTGATGGGCCCCACAGACACCGTCATGAGCTTCGCGTACGGCTTCTTTGACTTTTGCGTTTGACAGACATCGAAGTAATAATCCATCGTAGGATCGGCGATACAGCATTTTTGTCTCTGTATCGTAGAAGAATCTGAGAGAACGCCTTCTGATAGAGGTGGCTTCCTTTGGGTTCTCGGGCAGGATGTCGTAGACTACGAAGTCTATGAATGGTTGTCTCCAGTCTGGGACTTCGTCGATCGTCTGAGCGGAATAACTTGCCACGAATTGAACATTATTCTTAGGACAGACCAGTTCATGGCCTACCACATCCACCGATTGGCAAACATAGTTCGGAATCGCTAGGGAAGCGGCAAGGCCTGCTAAGGCATCGGCTTCGATATTTTGGAGTCTGGAAACATGTTCGATGAAGAACCCTTCGAACAACGAGATGATGTTGATCGCTATTTGGTGATAGGGGATCATGTCTTCATGGCGAACCTCGTATGAACCCCGGATCTGATTGACGATTAACTGTGAATCGCCGTATGCTTCAAGATATTCTATCCCCAGCTCTCTTGCAAGTTGGAGGCCAATGACTAAAGCGTTGTACTCGGCCACATTGTTAGAGCAAGATTCCGTTAGGGAGTAAACGCGATTGATCACCAGTCCGGAAGGAGAAATCAGCACCACCCCGACTCTGACGACGATGTTGCCCTTGGGTCCGGTCCTCGAAGCACCGTCGAAGAACATTCACCATATATCATCGTGAGAGGTCGCATGCGAGTCGAAGACCTCATCTAGGATGTCTTTGTATATTCTGGCCGACTCCGGGCTTGGGTGGGCTGCTAAAATGTCTGCCAGAGCCTGACCTTTAACAACCTTTTGCGGGACGAAGATCATATGGTAGGGGGACAGTAATATTGCACATGTAGCGAGGCGAGAGCTGAGTGCCCCTGGTTTAGTCATGAGGACCCTGAGGGGGTTGACTCGTGATATCACATGTATGGTCTGCCCTGTGACATAGTGTTGCGTCTTTTGAATGGCGAACACCAGGGCGAGGCATTCCTTCTCCACGGCAGTATATCGGTGCTCCGGCTCAATCATCTTACGGCTGAGGTAATATATAGCTTGCTCATGGCCTGCATCGTTATTTTATGCTAGCAGAGCACCGAGGGAGTGCTCCATTGCTCGTACATAGAGCAGGAATGGTTTTCCAGCAACCGGGGCTACCAGGACTGGAGGGTTCGACAAGTATTCTTTGATGCTGTCGAAAGCACGCTGGCATTCTTTATCCCATACGAATGAGACGCCCTTCTTCATGAGATGGGTGAATGGCTGACATCGCCCGGAGAGGTTGAAAATGAACCTCCTGATGTAAGCTAACGTCCCTTGGAGGCCTCGGAGTTCTCGGAGATTTCTGGGGGGACCCATCTCCATGATTGCCTTCGTCTTCTCAGGGTCTACGTAGATACCGTGGGAGGTGATGATGAAACCCAAGAACTTCCCGCTGGATACGCCCAAGAAGGATTTCGTAGGGTTCATTTTCAAATTGTGCGCTCGCATTAGGTCGAACACTGTCCTTAGATCATAATGATGATCTTCCTTGGAGCGGCTTTTGACGGCGATGTCGTCAACATAACACTCCACTGTTTTGCGCAAGTGGTCTCTAAAGATGATGCTCATAGCTCTCTGATAGGTGGCGCCAGCATTCTTTAAACCGAAAGGCATGACTGTGTAGCAGAACGTGCCTATTGGTGTTCGGAACGATGTATGCTTTTCGTCGTCGGGAGACATCTTAATTTGGTTGTACCCCGAGAAGCCATCCATGAACGACATATGTTCGAAGCCGCAGGTGATGTCAATCATGATGTCTGTGATAGGGAGGGAAAACTCATCTTTGGGGCACGCCTCGTTCAGATTACGGAAGTCGATGCAGATTCAAATCTTTCCATTCTTCTTGAGGACCGGTACTATGTTGGCGACCCAGTCCGATTGTTGTTCCTCACGAATGAAATCGCCGGCTATTAGTTTATTGACTTCGGCTTTGATCGCATCCATGATACCTGGGCAGAAGCGTCGTTGCTGTTGTTTGACTGGCTTTGCATCCAGCCGAATGTCGAGTTTGTGAAGAGCAACATCGGGATTTAGCCTGGCATGTCTTCATAGTTCCAAAAAAACACATTAATATATTCTTTGACGAGTTCCAGTAGCGATTCTCGCTCTTCGTCTGTCAGGCTTTTACTAACGAAGATTGGTTTTGGAGAAGAGTCGCTGCCTAGATCCACTTGTATGATCTCATCTTCAGTAGGAGGCTCTCTTTGTTCAAACCGCTTCTCCCATTGCACATCCAGCTGTTGGGCCCACGACTCTAATTCGAGGAGTTCAGGAAAGTCTTCACCTTCTTCGTAAGCATCAGCAAACGCCATGTTGACAGACAGGACCTGCCTGAATACATCCCCGATGCTGATATCTGAATCAGAAGTTGGTGATCCGGTTGGGTGTGAATGCCAGCCGCATTCTTTATCTGAGCTTTCAGGGGTCGTTGTAGGCGTAACATACCCAGTCCGCATCGGGTCTTGTTGTAGTAGTCATGTGGTTTGCCAACCGGGACCGGCAACTTTAAAGGTAATCGTCGACCAGTACCGTACTTCAAACCTGGCGTAGTCTTCAGATCATACCCCTATTTTTGCATGAGATATTTAGATTGGGGGCTATATAGATAGAGTGGCAGTCTCCCGGTGTTCGATTCGAGATCGACTTCTTCTATGGTGAAGGGCTGTGGATCATTTTTCTGACCGAAGATGATTGGATGATCTCCTCCCTCGATTATGCAGTACGTGTCTTCCGTGGGAGTGAGCTGATTTGTGGTGTAAACATTTATCACCTATGTATGTAGGTGAGTGCCTATACCGTGTTCCATAGCATACATTGTACATAGCTTATTAAGCTCGGTATAGTTCAAAGATAGCCCTTTATTGATGAAGTAAGGTATCTTTTCTAGCGGAATTACATCATCTGCAGATGGAACATCGGTGTGAGCAACCACATACTCGGC